>JACXGK010000747.1:53048-91711 GCA_016801125.1 Novumbra hubbsi
GGGGTTTTGTGCTCCAAGGTGGAGAACCTTTCTGTGGGGTTTTGTGCTCCAAGGTGGAGAACCTTTCTGTGGGGTTTTGTGCTCCAAGGTGGAGAACCTTTCTGTGGGGTTTTGTGCTCCAAGGTGGAGAACCTTTCTGTGGGGTTTTGTTCCTGTTTATTCCTGGACACCGACGATGGTTGTACCACACAAAGGTTGATGTTCAGGCGATGGCAAATTTGAGAAGTGTTGCAGAGAAATTTAGCAAGTTTGCTGCTTTTCTATGTTTTCTGTCATTTTATGCTTTGTGGGGTGTGCTTGTTCCTGATATTACCACAAGCATGGCCATTGGAAGTGAGGATATTTGGCTCTATTCTGGGTTATGTTTAGGGTTTTAATTAGTCAGTAAGGGTTCAGTTTAGATTACTTTCTTGAAAGGTTAGGTTATTGAGTTATGGTAATGGTTAGGGTCAATTTAGGGTTACGTTAATAACATGTTGTGTGGTACTAAATGGCCAGTCCTCGGTTAGTGGGAATATGTGTCTGTGTGACAAACAGGACAGGGACCAACTTGCACCAACCCCCATACAATGTTCTGTCACTCACTGTGTGAACCTACGTGCCCTTGACATCACTACAGTTGTAACCTCATCAGTTCCAGACTACCTGGATGTGGGTGTGAGTTGTGCAAGATGTGCCTCTCATGACAACCCCCTTTCCCATGTCGATTTCGACTGTTTTCTGGACCGTTGCTGCTCCCTTTTCTTAGGCCAGTTTACCATAACCTCGTGACAGGAGACATTACTTTTGACCGTTTACGGTGGAAGCCCTGGGTGCATATCGTTATTGTATAAAGCGGAACCCTTCCTCCCCTTCATCTGCATTGAGGTGAAGACGCAGAGTTAAGCCTTATGGGCAAATGCCTTCCATGGGCTTTTTCTCCAGTAGTCGAACACCTCAGTTTTTGTGAACAGGGCACGTGGTAGACGCTGCTTGTACTGTATCGCGCCGTTCTCGGTCCAGACGCCTGAAATGGATGTGATGCATATGACTTCCATGCACGCGACAAATTGTTTGCGGCAATAAACGGCCATGATCACGGTTCTAAAATGATATATCTCCAACACTAAAGGTATTGTGTGAGGAAAAATACTACGACTTAATGTAACGAATTATCTTCGTATAGACTTGCAATTAAACCACTATAGCTGTAGCAGTGGGTCTAACCTGTTTTTAAGCTCTGTCTTGTTTTTTTTTCCTTTAGATGAAATCAAGCCTTAATAAACTATTTAGCAACAACAACATTGTCTGCATCTCATTGCCGTTGACATTCTGAAAACGCTTTATTGATAAAGTGAATCTTTTCCTGAAAGGTCCTTTTTCCAAAAGCTAGATTTAATTTAAATGATATCAGCTGTCCATGTTAACGACCCACGGGGTCCAGGTCGATGGATCTAAGTCACTTTTAAACATGGTTGGTTAAAAATCAGGTGGGAATTCAAATTGGCTTGATGTAGGCCTACCTGGGTTAATGAAAGCAATGCTTCTCCGGCTTTTCTGATCCTGAATTAGGAGGGACCAGTTTGAGAAAAACGAGTCGTCGGCGTACTCTTGGCGGGTAGAAAGCGCTTACAGGTCCAACTACGTGTCTTAGCTGGTTAGCATGATAGTGTGTATCGTACAATCTATTTTACTCCAACTACCAAAACGGAACAAAGTGTGCAGCTTTTACTTCGAGTCAGGGTTAGGCTTACTGTCAATGGTCTTTTCCTTGTTGCATACACGTCACCTGGCCGGAGCTCTCCGAGGTGCTGATGCCTTGTCTTCATATCACTGAGGAACAGAAAGGCAGCGTTTGCTGCTTTCTTGCGAAGTGATTTCCATGTAGTAGTTGGTTTGCTTGTGCTGCGTATCCAAAACTGCGGACCTATCCCGAGGTTGCTTTGGGTTAACTACACATAAATTATTAACTGTCTGCCTTATTTCACGTTTTTGCAGACACCCCCCCCCCCCTCACTCAATTCGTACAAACAAAATCACAGACCAGTAAATGTACGTGCGCAATCAGCATTTATTAGTTATCAAACAAAACAGCCCAAATCTAGGCCACTTGGGGCTTACATTAGAGTGTTAAATCGTGACATAAAAATAAATCTTCCTATTTGATGAGAATAGATTTTCTTCGGATGCAGCCACTTACCAAAGCTATTTTGGTAAAACCCAAAATATCGTTCAGAAACCAAAAATGATCCGTATCCGTATGTTAGGAATGGAAGGCCAGCCGCCATTTGAAAATACATGTTATTTTTTGGAGTGAACTAGTGTTTTTGTTGTTGCTGCCATAATTGGTTTTATGAAAACTTCAGTTCGAAGTCTTTTTTTATTCCGCAGCATTGTGTTACTGTTCCGAAGACTTACAGAAAAGATTATGACAAGGCATTATCCGTAGCCTGCATGTGATCATAAAGACCCCCAACTAGTACAAAATAAATGTCGTTTACATTCAACTTGTGCATTCGTTGTCAGTGCTTTTGCTTTTTTTTTTGTTACACTTTGAACCCGGTACAACCTGTGATCTGTAAAGACGGTATAACAACATGTTTGCGTTCCTGTCTCTGACATCGTAGTTGGGTCTTGTTTTTTAGAAGACTCAATCTAAAAAGGCCTACTGCAATATATTTTTACCAAAACGCAGGCTAACTCTGGTAAGCTAGCTACTTATACGTGAAATGATAATGTATAGGTCATAAAAAGTTCAACCGTTTTATAGCACATCATTTTGTGACTCATGAATCCTATTTGTTACGCTGTCCGTTCGAAACGAACCCTTTGCCAATTTGCTGTTTGATTAGCTTGCTTCTTTCAGTTTGTTGGACAAATCAGACATTTACGATTAAAAGCAATACATGTTGGTGTTTTTACTGGCCTTAAAGGGCTTAGCATTATTTTGCAATATGGGCCTTTTATAGCTTCATTTATGTATTTCATGTTACAGATCCCTCATCTATTCAAAAACATTTAAAATATTTGATTAATTAGGCCTTGCACACTTAAAAAGATCAGAAATACGTGTCTTTTCTTCGAAAGTAATGCGTTTTTTGGTATTGTGCCATATCTGTTGCCTGCTAGTATTTTATGGATGTCCCTGTGACATTCACAACTAGGAAGTTTGTAGAATATACAAAAACAGCCAGAGTTGCGGGTACATCAATGCGTCATGACCGCAGGGCCTTGCCCTCTGGAAACAGACCCAAAGAGCAACAGACGTCATTCCGTTTGAAAATACGTCTTACATATAATTTTTCCTGAAGTTGGTTCCTTCGTCTAATGTAACTATACTTAACCGGCGGTCATTACGTAAAAGGTATTGCTGTGTAATCAGATAAGGAACCTAACGCATCTCCTTTGGGTGAATTTGCTAAGACCAAAACCACCAAAACCACCCAATAGGCTTCTTTACGCATTGCGCATGCACTGATAGAGTGAACAAACACGCACTCGCACGCAAGCACACGCACCCCTGCACACCGCTATCTCAACGTAGATACAAGAAGTACAGGAAAAGGCTACATTTTCTATTTTCCGCACGCATGCCTAATTACGTTTGATGGAATGTTTATATCAGTAAACAAGTTGCAGTGTAGATTCCTCTCTTGGCATTCACCGCGTGCCTTAATTGTATGGACATTAAATCAAGGTCCGCTGTGAACACGCAGAGTGACAACCCTTTATGACGTCGCGCGCCCCCGCAAGAATACAAAAACTGGTCACCCCCAATGTATACGAGAACGGCAATATCAAACCCTAACCCTGTTTGACACCAACTCGGTGGGCAAAGAAAGAAACAACCCAAGGCATTATACCTTAAATATGACACGCATAACTTTGTCTGAAATTATTTGAACGCCAAACACATAAACACACCAAATTCTAAACCGATAAACTGCCTTACCACAGTGATCGAGTGTACGTAATCATCAATACTATCCACATGCTGGGTTGAAACACGCGTATTGATTCCACGTTACCAATCATATGCAGACACTGACAAAAGCGAGTGGGCAATGCTATTAGTTTTTCAAAGCTAAATACCTTAGTGACATTTATGACCTAGTTTTCTATGCGCCTTTACGCATCTGTCGATGGCTGCACATGTCCATCTCTTTGTCCTTAGAAAAGGCTGTTCTCAAAGCAGCCCATGGCTTGTCCTCGTATAGCAAAACAAGTGTAAGGTGCCATAGACCCTATTTGGTTAAATTAGTATACATCCCATTGTGCGGAGAAGGAAATACGAATGCGCTCCGACGCATTGCTGAGATGCAGTTCCTCCACTTGTCCGTTACAAACGCCCTCCGCTGAAATGCTGGATAGTTCTTCCCTCAGATTCTGTTGACAGGCTGTAATCTACGATTAGCCTACATACAAAAAATATCTTTAAACATTTTGGCCACGTACTACCGTCGCTTTCCCATTTATGACATATTGGATAGCAGGAAAGCTGTTTTCTTCAATGAAAAATGCCTCAAATATATTTTCTCCATTAAAAAAGAAAAACGACAACAGAACCCCGCTCGTAGTGGCTGTTTCCCCTCTCCGCCTGGAAAGTCGCGCACTGTGTCGGTGCATGTAAAGGACTGGAAACCGTTGTCTCTGTCTGTTCTTTTTCAATCTGTCGTTTTCCAATCTGTCCGGTTTCTCGGCACTGCACCGAAACACTGAAAGCATGCATGCGCCTCTCTCTCTCCGGCTCTCAGATCCACCAGTCTCGCGGATTAGAGCGCGCCTCTCTTCCCATCCCAGACAATCGCGAGCCTCTGCTGATTGGGCTCAGCGCAAGAGGATTACATCGGCACACAATGACGTCATGGCCTGGGCCCAAGTTCTCTCCCCCCATTAACCAAATCCTCATCAGCGAGAATGTCCTTGAAACCGGGCGGCTGACATTCTGCACGGCATCATGCATTAGTACACATACTGCCTACATAATGACAACTAAGCATAGGCCGATTTATTTCTGCCGCATTAGGTAACAATCACAACTTGGTCCTATCAACCATGCAGACATATATTTTCGATTTGACACATTTACGTGATCATTGTATTCACATGGCTACCACTGATCTTTCTGTTAAGATTGAAAAAGTACGTGTTTTGGCCTATGGCATTAATTGGACATTTTTGTTTGGGTTTAATATTGCATTACACAGTCTAAATCCGTTAAGTTGACGACATTACACAAATGTCGAGTATGTGTACATTAAGCTTTTTGAAATGTGGTGACCAAATGCAGGATCTGCTACGTTCCTCTAATTAAATATCTGCCCTTTGATTTCTATTGCACCATTGCATCAAATACACTCAAATATCAATCATTTTACTTTAACGTATAATTTGAGTAAACTAAAGTGTCATCCCATTTTTACATTACATGTTTGTTTCTACTATTAATAATGCGTTTTCATGTTAGTATTAGTAGCCATAGTACTCTTATAAAATAAACGTTTAAGTATAGTGAAAGGATTACTTATATACAATGTTTTTTGTCTTACTAAATGTTTAAGTAGAATAGCATTGTATGGTAAGTGGTATATGCTCATCTGTGAAACCAAGAGGACAAAAAGGCCTAGCGAATGAGTTACGGCCTTATTGAAAGAGTTACATCTGTATGTAGGTGTTTTAGAGTTGGTGTTTCGACTGTGTATTAATAATTGCAGGCTTCATGATCACGAAGGAATACGCTGGCTGGTAGGTCTAACGAATTGCACAACTCTGCACAGCTCTGGATATAAGCCTGTGTGCTTTTGGTTTGGATGTGGACTACAATGTAACACACAGACGTTTAAGGGTCGTCGACAGCGACGAGAAACCTAAACAAAAAACTATGCACACAATTAAAAAAGAGATTTTTACAACGCCTGTCCAAATGAATTTTAATACCAATTTATCCCAATTCACACAGTGATGGAATTCTTACGAATAGTGACCTTATAGTGCATGCTACATTTAGCAAATTTTTATAAAATATTACACAACTTAGTGTGAGCTAATCGAAAGTATATTAATTAGATAGAGGCGAACAGTGCTTGGCCTCGATTTAAATTGTATCCATTGCACTGAAGCGCTGAATACAATTCTCCGGAATATATCGATTGCTATCCCGGAAGAAAATGTCACACGGTATATTCAAATCCTTCCCGCCTACCCCCCCCCCCCCCCCCCCCCCCCCCCCCCCCCCCCCCCCCCCCCCCCCCCCCCCCCCCCCCCCCACACACACACACCCCTCTTCTCTCTCCCACCTACCACCCACTGTCGACTGAACAAAGAAATCGAGGTGAAAACATGAGAACTGGTTAAGATTTTTTGTTTTAAATAACAAGGCGCTTTACCTTTAATTATCGAGCCTTTAGTTTCGTAAATGAAGTCTTCTCACATGTATGTTTTTTAATTATCATTTTAGTCTACTGTTTCAAACGCGACCCCCATCGGAATCTACGTATAAACGATATGCCACTCCAGGTCTGATTCCGTTATGTGCTAGAATTCCTTATCCATTCTTATTTATAAGCTGCGTTTCCAATTCTTCGAGTCGGTATCCAGAATAAAACACTACACATACTATTGGCGTGGCTCATAGGCAGAAAAAAAAGAATGTCCATTAAAACAGGACGGATAGTCCTGAGAGAGGGATTTTCAACCCAGGGCGTCTATTTCGTAAATAACGGTGCCGAGAAGCGTCCCTCCAACAATCCTGCACAGCTCTTCTCGCAGTTTTTTTGCATTCAGATGCGAAGTATCAACATAGCCTCTCTAGAAAGAAAAAAAACTGTATTTGACGTTGTTAAAAATAACTTGTCTGCCGGACACCGCGATGGAAAAGAAAGAAAGCGGCTAAATGTACCCGGATAGGTTTTCTCTCTCGTCTTCTCTTCGTTGGTGCTGGGTTGAGCGGCCTCCACATCTCAAGCTGAATGAAGGGGGAGTTGTCCCGGTGCATTACAATGACATTCAGTCCTCATTCATTCAGCCTCTGTCTAACGGTCTTTGGATAGCAAATGCACCCCATAGGGGGGTCGCAGCCCCCTCATTACACCCCCAATCCTAACACGCAGACCCCACAATAGGCCCCAACAAAAGAGAGAGGGGAGTCGGCCCTAGTAGTGCTAGATGCGGCCTGTGAACTTTAGGCTAATGCTATGTTGGAAAATGGTTCTCCTGTGTTTTTGATGACACGCGTGTGTTGAAGAAGTCTATTTTGAGTATTGTATTTGCATACACTGTGTGCTGTATAGTCATATATTTAAATGCATACATTCTCTCCCCTCGCTCAATCTTAGTTTATGCCTTTCTAAAACTTGGGTTGGTATGAGGTTTTTGCTGGTATCTAAGTTGTACCCTAATGTCTGTATACGACCAGATCTGTTTTATCACACACAGCAAAAGGTCTGCGTAGACCGTAGGCTATTGTCCACGACAATAACAGGGATCAGGTCTACATCAAAGCAAGATTTTTGCCTCGACTCCTAGTCCTTATGGTTTAACTTTGTGCATTTCCTTTAGGTTTCAAACAAGACACAAGAGTTCATCAGTTCCGTAGACGTCACACAACGGTATTTAGTATTTTAGTTCATAGAAATAAATATATGGTTTCAACAAATCGAGATTAATGTTTGATTATTGAGTTTAATGTTTCAATATACAAGTTATACGCTGTGGTCTATTTTTAGTACAATGCACTTAAATATACGGATTTGAATATGCCTGGGGCAACCTGAAAATGTGGTAGGTCTACATAGTAGGCTGTAGCATGTTTCGTCGTGATTAGAGATTATTGAATACTTAAAAGAAAGTCATCAGTTCAAAGGCAGAGTCCCAATTTCGTTCCGTTTCATTTACAGTAAAGTGATTCAGGTTAAGATATATTGCCATTTGTGCGTCTTGGTGTTACCTCGCAAAACGCACAACAGCTGCATGGCTTGCTTGAAGCAGGTGCGTAATGTCGCTAAAGGCCTAAACCCAATCGTTTCTACAGAAAAAACGATGTGATGACAATAATTAGATTCTCACCTTTAACATTTTCTTAAATAACTAGGCTATACACAAAAGATTGTTTTAAACCATTAACTATAGCGAACCTTTAAATATTGCGAATGCTCGTTGATTTTGAATAGGTTTTGGCATAGCAGTCACCTATCACACAAAAACACGTCTGCCAAAATCAATGTTTGTGAAACAGTGAATCAATGAAAAGTATGTACTCCCTACTGCACGTCGCCTGCTACATTACTTCAATATGAATAATACTACAAAGGCTATGTAAGCATACTGTATTAAAACATATTTAAAATTGTTGTTGTAGATTGTATAGACTAAATGCTGAGTGACGTTGAGCTCTGTAGGGCTACCTAATAATTGAATGAAAACCATAAACGAAATGTGGACGCCATGTTGAAGTTCTCAGGTTATTGGGTCCCCGGGTGGAAAGGCCGACTTTCCCAGGGAAATCATACCGATTTCCGAAATTCTGTTGAAGGCCTGGATAGGCACAGCTGGGTCCCTGCTTATGGGCCCTTTCAGCCAGGGGAGGGAGAGGTCATCGTTACGGCCTACTGGGCATGACACCACGGAAAAGCTCGTTACGCACAGCCTAGTATAGTAGCCCATAGGCTCGTAGCCTTAGTCGTACGTCATATAATGTATATGACAATCAAAAATACTTTGGGCATGATGTTTATTAGTGTGTTTTCACAGTGCTAGGTTGGTATTTCTGCAGGTATTGGCACATTATATATTACACTTCCATTTTATTTATTAACTTGCATGTTACTGTGTGATTGCTTTTCTTTCTGCCAATATAAGCCGAGTCGTTGTATCCTATATTTGGCTAATCGAAGAAAACACGATTTAAGATAAAATAATATGAATAAGGAGCGAAAACACATTTTCTTATGATCTGTGATGTGGAACCTTATTATGCGAAGAGCATTACAAAATTAACACACCTTTTCATATAAAGCTTTTTTCTTCTTAATATAGGCTACTTGTTTGGAGAGGCACGAGAGGTATAATTTTGCAAACTTTTCTTAAGTGCAGGGCCAGAAGGGCCCTCAAGTATTGTCCGCGGATCGAAAGAGAAACACCTTCACAAAAGAATCCATTGTTAGCAGTGAACAATCCAAGGGGCCTAGTAAGCTGTCCTCCACGATCACGCAGCCGGCTGGTGATTTGAATGCAAGGGGCCCGGCCTCACTCACTCTCCACTCCGCAACTGAAAAAAAATAGTTGAAATGGTAATCGGCGAGATAACAAACACTTGGTCAAACCATGCACCGCAGCGGTGAACCCCATCTCGTGGCCCCATCACACACACACACGCACCCACACACACATACAGTCTCAAACTCATGCTAAAGTCGACATGCCCACTTTTATACGTTTTAGCAGGAAGAAAGGGAAATATGCTGTAATCTGGATCAAGTTGTTTTACGTCCTCTCACGTTTATAGGAGCATACGTGTTTACAAATGATCTCTGACTGCACCGTTTGTCCACATGGCCACAGGTAAGCACATTGCATTGTGAAACAGGGATTAATCTCCAATCAATCAGGAAAACCATTAGTTGAATGTGCGCATTTTTCCAAACAGTAAATTGATATTTTTATTCTAAGTGAAACCCAAGAAACACCTGCTAGAAGAGTACACCAAGTCCAAATATTTCGCGTGTACTATTTAAAATTATTGTGATCATATAATTATCCTGCATTTAAACGGTGTAATTTCACAATTGACTATGGATTTGGAAAACAACAATAATTAATAATAATAATTGTTTTACAGTATTATTATTGTAGCTTATACATTATTCATAAATATCAGTATATTCAAGGTACCCTATCATCAAATTTAGCCTACCTACTTTTAGCATTCTCTACGCAATTGTTAAGACTACCGATTCTTGTCTGTGGTATTTATGATTAAAATCGAAAAAAATAAAAAGACCGACATCCCATACAATGTCCTTCAAAATCATAAAAAATGTGGCTGCAGTTTTAGGGTGTAAATCAATTTATTTCTAATACAACCAATTCGCGATTTTATTTAAATATTATACAAGAATTAAAAAAAAATCTAAGAATAGTTTTCAGTTTGTTCATTGACATAAAGTGTCAATGTAAAATGTATAGGTTGTGAATTCCCTTCGTTAGCTAGAGCTTCATGGTTTCCTTCTACAACTGCAATACCAGAGGTGTTAACTTCTACCCCACCGTTGGGTGTACGTCTCACAGTATGCGTCATATCTCTTTGAATCTCAATCCAATAGTGATTCATTACGGATTGCATTCAAAATAAAAAAAATTTAATCACACTTGTTATATCTTATACCTAATATACGATTTAGACGTGGCTTCAACCAACTAACATTCATGCATTATAATTTTTTACTGTTGGGATTCAAACCAACTTTCTGGATTATTACTGAGCACCACACGTTTTATGTTTATTTTTTATTTAAAATTGATTTTACATTTTATTATTTCTGGTTATCCAGAGATTATAAGAGAAAATTGGTGTTTATTGAGTCTTGCTCGAGGACCGAGGAATTGCCCCTTAAATATCCCGTTCGGGATTCGATCTAGTTACATTTTATTCAATCAGACGCTCGAACAATTAGGCCATCAGTCGAGCCTTTGCGTCAGTTTAAGGATTTGTCTTGTACCCCCCCTTCCCCCCCTCACAGACATATATATATATATATACCCATATATATATATATACATATATATATCAACACAATTACTCCCTTGATTCCTATTCCCCCCTAAGCTTAAATCCTAACCTAATTAATTACTCCAGAAGTAATTCTAACCCTGACCCCAAACATAACATATAAATCAGATCACTATTTTGAAAAATCACATTTCTCCTCCTGAGGTCAAACGGTCTAGTTGTTGCTACAATCCTTACATAATTCTGGGACCTCACAACGACACACACACACCCACATATGGTATGAGGGTTGGCATGTTCTTTGGGGCAAAAGAATGCAAACTGTTTGTCCTGTTACATGTTCTAAGGACACGTTCTATAGCAGTGACCGCTAACGTTTGGGATATGACGATCTCCATTTCAACGCCATGACTGACACGTTTCAACACCACCCTAAATGTTGGGCACCTTCACTTTGTTTAATAAACGTCAAAATATATTTTCTTTGATCAGTCTACAGCAGGGACTGACCACTGTGGTTGTATAGGGTGCTATTGGAAAGGTCAATGGGATTTCTCACATTGAATTATAGTAAGAATATTAAGGTCAGTTCTGGTACCATGTGATCAGGCTATGTTTATGCTATGCTATTGCCTACCTCTTAAGTGGTAACAAGGGGATAGACAGCAAAGAGCAGAGCACAGTGAATAATTCGGTACGCTTAATAACCTCATAGATATTCATTGCTGCGAGTTGTAAAACCAGTAGAATAAGGATGCGTAGAAATCCTCTGTAGAAATGCAATGACAGGACTGGTGGAGATGCAATGAGCTAACGCGACTCGGGTGCGGATGTGAGTTTGCATATCAACCCTGCGTGTCAGCCATTCAGAGAAAAAACAAAAGCTTTTAAAACTCTCTTCAAAGTCGGGCTACAGTGAGCCAATCTGCACGCGCGCACACACGCGCGCATCCACGCGTACACCCCTCCTCCACATGCACACACACTGTCATATTATCTTACAAGTGGATGCCATGCACGTGGAGTTATGTGCGTTTCAAAGCACAGCGCAACGCACCATGGAAAAATGGAAGAGTGCAAACATTGAAATTGATGTTGATGCCTTCATGCATTTTCTCCATATTTCACTGTCACACCAATCATTGTATGTGTGAGACCATGTGTTTCTGCATAAGTGGTTTTGTGACACTGTGTTTATGGCTGTGCGCGTGTATTCTGCCTTACTGGGCCTCCTGCTGATTGAGTGGAGATCAGTAGAGACGTTTTCAGGCTTCTCACCTGAAGTAACAACCATGCATATCTAAGCCCTTGTGTGGGTGTGTGCGCGCGCGTATCTGGACGTTTGTTCCCATTACGTCCGAAACATCCACATTCAGGTTCTGAATATGAAACGGGAGTACAAATGAGAAAGCCTGATGAGAGTTTGTTTACTTGTTTTTATTTTGCAACGCAAGCAACGAGCGAATCGACAATACACATATGATACATTTTAGGACGATTCTTACCCAAAAGTCTCTCAGAAACCATTACCTTCGGTACACATTTTCTTGAAATTTCCGGCCAATGGTAGTCAAGTCGTCTAAGCCACATTTTGCAGTGAACATGTACGGGTTGTACATCATCCATCAGATACTCCAATCTAATGAGATTTATACAGTAGTGAGAGCTTACATTTTCCTACTGCCCATACGCCATGCTTAGAAAAAGCCAAATATTGGCGAATTGAGAATTGTGTTTCCTTCTAAGACGCTACGAACGCAGACACACATACACCACACGCAAACGGCTATAATTTGACCCCTGTGACCAGCAACATCCCCCACCCCCCGCTGCTTATTGGTTCGATCTTCATTGATAGGTCGGAGCTCAGTGTTTTTGCATACAGCTGTGGTCACGTTTGCGACCAGCTCCACGCTGGGAGAAGGAGCAACGAGAGTCTACCAGATATATAGGCTGCAGAGTGTGGGGGTGTTTAACAGTCGACTAGTGTTTTTGTGGGTGTATTTGCACGTTACATTTTAATTAACGACATATCATGGTGCATTTATAAAACCATTTTTGAAATAGGAAGAGAAAAATATCAAATTCCAGTCACAATACATTTACTGTCAAGTCTGCACATAGGCTTAATGCGTCTGAATAAAATATAGTTTCCCATTGGCCTGACTTTTATAGTCATCATATGAGATAATAATTGTTTTCCTCTTTCGTACAGAGTCTCCAATCGGACATGCTGCAGTAAAACGGAGAGATTTGTGTTTTTCTGCACTGTCATCTCCGTGTCCTCTCCTCACACGGTATGGTCTGTGTTAAGATACTGTTGACTGTCATCCGGGAATATGAGGAGCTACAAAAAGAAACAAGGCCAAACCCTCACTTTGCCACGAATAGACATACATATCAATTAAACAAAACATTTTCAATTTAGGTATAAAAAACGATTGCACAAGTCAAAATATCAGTTGAATTGATAGCATATAAATGCATACTTTATTTAATGTAAATGTAAAGTGCAAATTAATTGACAAATTGCCTTGATTTTTGCTGATTAGATATTTTGGTAAATGTACATTTACACATCCTTGACAAAATTACAAACAGTCCAATCTGACCTTAAATTGAATGGACGCAGGCCAAAATACATTACGCTGAAATATAATTATTTGGTAACATCGGGTTCAATCATAGATAGTATAAACAAAGACATTCAATTCAAACAGTCTTCACATAAAATAAATGTATGACCTTAAACGGCGGTAGACAAAGTATATCGTTTCTGCGGAAAGTGTTTAAGTCTTCCGTAAAGAGATTAGAGTGGATGATTGGGTTGTATTGACTGCGCTGTGCGGCGTGGTTATCAGACCTACCCTTAGAGCTACAGCTATCCCTGGATTGTCTGCTCTCCCATTGTCTCTCTCTACCAGGCGTACAGTGCGGATGTGAATGTGATATGACAATAAAGTGCCAATTATTATACAAGCAAGTGCCTGGTCCCTTTCAACCTTTCACCATGGAAGAGTCGGCAGGGAATTACACTGTAATCTTCTATACATGTCAGTGGCATAGGCACGTAATGGGGGATAGTTGTTTTCGTTGGTATTGCTAGTGATGTGTGTTGAAGAAACAGAAAGCGAAGGAGGAGGTTATATCGGCGTGGAGGAGGTGATGTTTTTGCAAAGGCACGTGTACAAATACTACTCTTTATTTCTCTCTTTCTTCTCCTTTCTTTCCTAACTCTTTATAAGAACGTGTTAAATGATCGAAATTATTCCTGGCTATTATATCCAATTAATGCCTGCTCGTGGTGTTTTATTGTGCTGTAAACTGCTATTGCTTGTGGCTCAGTGGGCAAACACAATAGGTGTGAGTATGGCCGGCCTCCAGTGTTGGCTGTGGATCAGTTAGGGAGGGACGGTGTGGGACTTGGCCGCAGCCCATAGGCGCCTAGCCAGGCCACTCTAAATCAGTTAGTTTTGGAGAAGCTCCTATTCCTCGCGTTACAAGGGGCCATTATAGACTTGTTTAAATACTCGGCCGAGAGAAAAACGCTTCTAACCGCTAGCTAACCACCCTCACTTCTGCACGCCTTCGCTTTTTGACGCTCTCTTGTTTTCTCTCGCTTTCCTTCTCTGACTTGTTTTCTCCCTTATTTCTCTGTTGTTCTCTTTTGCTTCTAATGTGTGTGGTAGTGTGTGTGTTTGTGCGGGTGTGCTTGTGTGTGTGTTGGTGCGGTGGTGTGTTTGAGAGTTGGTGCGTGTGTGTGTGCAGTTTTAGTGTTGCTTTATGTATAGTTTGTTACATCAGCAATAGCCACAGGCTCTTCTCTGTAGACACTAAACGCTTGACTAATGGAGTGTCTCTGATACTACAGATCTACAGAGCTCTCAGAGCATTCAAACTGGTACTGTCCTCTTTTAATAAAGCAAGGTTTCTTCTACAAGGGCATTGACCTGGAGCATAATGTGCCTTCTGAAACTGACTCTTTCACTTTCTCTACATTTAGTTGTTATAGACTTAATTGATTAAATTCGTTTTTGGCCTTCCGTCTACACTGAACACCCCATAATGACAAATTGAACGTGACTATTTATTTTGTACATATGTAATACACCTAAATTGTCTGGCAGAATGATTAATCTTTGCCCCAGTCTGAGGTCCTGTGCTTTGTGGCTTACATTTTCTTTGAATCCTATCACTATTTTGGTGTGTTCATCTATTCCGCAGTCTTGACCAGCCTCTCAGTCCATGTTGCTGAGAAGCTTCCCAATAGCATGATTCTCACACCCACATGCTTCTCTGTAGGATGGTATTAGACGGCTGATGAGAAGTACCTTTTTTTAACAACAGACACAGAGCTTGGAATTCAGGCCTAATAATCAATATTAGGATCATACGTTTAGGACATCTTTTTCCTCATGCTCTCCCAGTCTTTCATGTTATATGTCATATGACATTTACTTAGGAATGGTTTCCATCCAGCCACTCCATCTAATGTAATGGCTTGATCGAGGAAATGCATGTAAATGTATATCTAACTGTATCCATAAAATCCCTACCTGACGCATCAATGATCAGAGCGGGATTCGAGATCGACCATATCCGATCCCAAAAAATCCACTATATACAGTATGTTTTTATTTTTCCATCCTAGGAGTGTTCCTCATGTAGAGAATGCATTCCCATGAGAAGAAAAGGATGCTATAGTCAGACCATGTAGAAGATTAATCAGGTTGCTCGGTTAATTCATCAGGATAAACAACTGAGGCCTTTTCTCATGTTCATATCACACTCTATGCTAACTGAAACATAACACTTGGAGTGTGTGTGTTTTGCCCTTCAACAAACTTCAAGCTTGTGTGGTGCGTTTTGAAGATTTGTGTTTTCAGCCTCCCTCTGTCTGCATCTGACTGTGTATCTGTTTGTATGTTGACAAAGGAGCACGCACACGCTTCCCCTGCCCTTGCTACAGAAGATCACCCTTGGGGTGTCCTGGTGTGTACACACAAGCGGGAGCACACACGCCTGTACGTCTGTGTCCTGACACACAGATTTGCCAAAGCTGTGTTCAATCTCAGAAGCCTGATTTCTGTCTTTAGGGAAGAGATTGGCTACGGCGAATCCAATATCAGCTATAACAGTTATATATCAGACCCTGTAATTTCTGTGACAGAACGAGAACCGCTCAACTTTTGAGTTTTGCTGTTGCAGAAATGAAAAACGTCTGTGCGTGCCATGCATTTTGTGTAATGAGAAGGGATTCATTTGGGGGAGCATGCACTAATTAACAAGGCCTTAAACTAGTTTCCTCAAAAGGAAGGAGCAAAATACAGCCTTGTAAGGCTTGAATCAAATTTAGAGTACTGATTCAGCTAAGCTGGTGCTTTTCTTTCACCCCTACTTGAAATTCAATGTACAAGTGCAGCGTGACATTGGTTGGTAAATACACTGCTCAGAAAGCACTGCCAGAGTCCTACACAATTACCTCCAGGGGGCTACTGGTGTGCATGTTTCTGACCAAACTGTCAGAAATAGACTCCATGAGGGTGGCATGAGGCCCGACGTCCTCTACTGGGACCTGTGCTCACAGCCCAGCACCGGGCAGCTCAATTGGCATTCGCCAGAGAACCCCAGAATCGGCAGGTCCGCCATTGGCGCCCCGTCCTCTTCACAGATGACAGCAGGTTCGCACTGAGCACACAAGACAGATGTGAAGGAGTCGTGAGACGCCGTGGTGAAAGTTATGCTGCCTGCAACTTTATTCGGCAAGATGGTATGAGGAGGCAAATCATTTGAGGGTTGCACTGACAACCGTGTGCTAGACAATAGTAACCTGAATGCTGTTAGGTACCGGGATGAAATCCTCAGACCCATCGTCAGGCCTTATGCTCGTACAGTGGGACAAGAATCCAATTGAGAACCTCTGGGATGTTATGTATCGGTGACACCATCCGAGGGATCCAGCCCTCAATCGTTTGGTAATGGTGTTGTCCATTCGCCATCTTTGCGTGATTTTGTTCATAACAAATGATGTACAGTAAGGATTTTGATCTTTGAAATATATTTTTTTATAGAGACCCAATGTGTGATTTAATATTAACACATCTAGAATATCATTCTATGGGTGTGTTAATATTTTAATATACATTTTTTATGGTCTAGTTAGGTGCCAACATGTGGATTGGAGAGGAAGAGAAAGAGTGTATGCCTGTTCATTCAGATGAACCAACTATTCCCCTCAGGGTCATCTAATCAAAACAAACTAAAAGATGAACTTGAGTGATTTCCATTCTGTAATTGGATTATATGTTTACTTTAGTTATTATAACGTTTAACACAGAGCTGTAGACCACTTTGAGTGTCTCTTGTCTATAATTCAAAACAAAACAACTGGAATGGTTACAATACAACTGGGATGAAGAAGCATACAGCAACTTACCCTTAATATACCCAACAGGCTAGCTAGAACTAATAGATTATACAGCATAGTAGCATCTATTGTTAGCTCACTAGCCTTGCTGTAAAATTCCAAGGCAGCGGCCAGTTTGTGAGTTCCATGCATTCTATCTACGATATAGTTTGTTGTGCCATTTTTTTTGGAACGCTTGCTACCTTAGATTGCTCTGAAATGTTGTTATTTTTTCATTTATAACTTTCGTCATTTCCTTTGGGATGGCGTTGTCATTTTATTGAGCTGCAGTGGGTGCACCGATCATAAACAAGACAAAGACAGCTGATATCAGAAACTCCTTTTTAACAAAATGATTGTTCATTCATCATGTTCTGTAATAAAGGAGACCAACTAGTTGGTAATAAATCTGAAACTTCTATTTTATGGGAATGTCCAGTATGTATGTCTGGTTGTATTATTTCACTAAGAGGGACAGTAGGGTGGATGCTAAAGTAAGCGATACAATGGATACTACAGGATAGTTCCATGGACCTGTGTAGTTGTTAATGTATTTTGTGCACTATGTTACAATTTGTCTATTGTGAAAACTCTAAGTCTGTATAATTCAGAAAATCTGTATTTGAAGTCAAATAAATATAGAACATTTAGACCGTAAAAGTAAAAGTCGAGTTTTGCTAAGGTTACCTGTTTTTAATTTCATGTAGGGCAGAGAATGCGATCTACATTTTCCTTTGTGGAACAGTTTGAACAACAAGTGAAAGGCATTTTAGAGTTTTTTATGTTCTTGGTAACATAAAAGTTACTTTCCAAAGTGAATACAATTGTAATGTAACAAGTGTTTATTGTTAAAAAATTTGGTATGTTGTCCCTCAGGCTGGTTGAATATCATTGCTAAAGCCTTGATATTTAAATCTTGTTAACCTTTAAACAGTAATGGAATTGCCATTTTCATAGCCACTAATGTAAGCATTTTCCATAATTTCCCTTTGTTATGTGCATGATTCGTTTACCCATCTACAGTGGTGAAAAGAGCAAAATACTCTGGCAAAGTGAGTAAAATTGCATGAAATTTTGACGGAAAAAAGTCTGGAAACCTGGGCAGAAATTGAAAGACTATTAAATGTATGGTTGATACCATTCTATCGATTCATTTCATTGTTCAGGTGAGGATATGTAATTATAGATAATTGGCTAAGAAAATTGTCATAAATGATATACATAAAAATATCTAAAATAGGAATAAAGTAGCCTCAGTAAGCACATGTATTTACTATTAGTCACTAAAAAAGGTATGTATCTGCACACAGGAAGTCACATACCTGTTTCTGACTCTGTCCCCCAGACTGACTATTTTGCTCTTGGTAACAATCACTGTATTTCTTCCAAATCCCTCCTACAGTCCTGCCCAATCTAGCTTCTTCATCTACTTTTGTAGAGAAACCATGCGCTCCTTGTAGCCAGTGTGTGCACCTGAGCACATACGTTATTTATTGCTGATATGACTGCTGCGTGAGTACAGAAATACCATTCAATTTGAGGTCATATTATGGTGATGATTAGACACATTTATGTTCATTTATCTTAGTCATAATAATCTATAGTTTATTCATAATCATGTTGTTCTGGTCTTGGTCTCGACTTGGACTCAAACCTTTCCCTGCTGTTCCCTTTGGTTTTGGTCTTAACTTAACTTTGGTCTTAATCTAGTCTAATTATTAACTTGGACAACATTATTTTGTCATGTTAACTTGCAGATGTTCAGAGCTTAAAACTGTCCTTGTGTCTGATGTTGTGTATTGATACATTTTTGGTAGACTGTCATTTTTGGTAGACTGTCCTTTCCGGAGGTTTTTAAGTGTGAAGGTAATTCTTTCTGAACTATATCAAGTTTCGGTGCAGTTGGCAAGCATATCGCTGGATTGTCCTCTGATCGGCGTCTAAAACCTGCCTTGTAAATTCAAACGCTATGGAATTGATTAGGCAAACTAAGGTTAGCCTATCTAGAGGTAAATTATCTTTCTCGTGATGTAATTGAGGCCTGTATTTCCTGAACTGTTCAAGATAGAGAGACCAATCCAAATGTTTCACACGTCTAGGCATCTCACCTTAAAAGTGCTTACTAGTCATGAGCATAACGATTTGCATTAGCATACATTTGCAAAAATGAAGCATTACACAATGTCTCTTGATCCATTCATGCAACATAGCCCATACCTACTTGTTTCACATGTTTAGGCTCTGAAGTTAACATTCCCAGATCTTTGTCTTTGAAAAATCTGTGTTAATTAATCCAATAGCAGTATCCCATGAGCTGTTGATGCTAAAGAAACCAAACCAACTTTTTTAACATTTACATTTAAACTAGAAATTCATCACTGTTTATTGACTGCAATTGTACTAAGTTGCTTTATTTGCATGATTATCATTAATTCACTCCTTAAATGTATCGCCTCAACTTTTTTTTACCTTTCAGCTAGTGAGAACAAGCAAACCTTTCACATGTTTAGTCTTTTCCATCATTCTCATAACTTTACTGAGTATTACTATATTAATCATTAAAATGTACATACTTAGCCCAATAGATCAACTCTGCAAGTGTCAAACCAATTCCATGTACAGTGCATCCGGAAAGTATTTACAGCGTTTCACTTTTTCCACATTATGTTACAGACTTTTTCCAAAAGGGATTACATTTTTCTTCCTTAAAATTCTACACCCTTTAACCCATAATGACAAAGTAAAAAAAGTTTGTTCGAACCTACTTTTTTGTCACCTTGGCTGTGTGCTTAGGGTCTTTGTCCTGTTGGTAGATGGACCTTCACCCCAGTCTGAGGTCCATAGCGCAAGTTTCCATTAATTCAGGATATCTCTGTACATTGTTGCATTCATCTTTCCCTCAATCCTGACTAGTCTTTCCATTAATTCAGGATATCTCTGTACATTGCTGCATTCATCTTTCCCTCAATCCTGACTAGTCTCCCAGTTGTGGCCGCTGAAAAACATCCCCACAGCCTGATGCTGCCATCACCATGCTTCACTGTAGGGATGGTATTGGGCAGGTGATGAGCGGTGCCTGGTTTCCTCCAGAAATGACACTTGGCATTCAAGAGAAAGAGTTCAATCTCTGTCTCCTCAGAGCATTTTGTTTCTCATGGTCTGAGAGTCCTACAGGTGCCTTTTACTGAGGAGTGGCTTCCGTCTGGCCACTCTACCATACAAGCCTGATTGGTGGAGTGCTGCAGAGATGGTTGTCCTTCCGGAAGGTTCTCCTCTCTTCACAGAGCAATGCTGGAGCTCTTTCAGAGTGACCATAGGGTTCTTGGTCACCTTCCCGACTAAGGCCCTTCACCCCCGGTCACTCTGTTTGGCCGGGTAGCCAACTCTAGAAAAGAGTCCTGGTTGTTCCAAACTTCTTCCATTTACAGATGATGGAGGCCACTGTGCTCAATGCTGCAAAATGTATTGTTGTTCTGTTCCCCAGATCTGTGCCTCAATACAATCCTGTCTCAGAGGTCTACAGACAATTACCTGGACTTCATTGCTTGGTTTGTGCTCTGACTGTGGTACCTTATATAGACAGGTGTGTGCCTTTCCAAATCATGTCCAATCTGAATTTACAACAGGTGGACTCCAAATAAGTTGTAGAAACAAGAACTATGTTTTCCATATCTCAACTATCCCTCTGTTAAATTCATAACATTCATTCATGACTTTTAATGACTAGGGCAATGCTAATTAGCATATTGTGACTTTATTATTTGTATTCATTGTATTTATTACGACCCAATCTAGAGAAACCAAACAAACATTTTTTCACATGGTTGGCAAATCTGACTAAATACTTGCCCACTTTATGGCTACCCACATTTACATAAGTAAATATATGTTCTAGTATGTATTCATGTTTATTTCTTTGCTTCTACAAGCAAATAAACCACTAAAGCATGGACAAAGGGCCCTCAATGCCCAGATAAATAGTGTTAAACAGTCACAACAGAACAGCCTTCCTAATGGAGGTATAAAGAAAAACATAATGTTGCCTAACATGGAATTTCTATTTTCATTTATAAATCTTTCTCCTTGGGTGTAGTACGTCATGTACCATGTCCTGCTATGTCTCCGACCCTGACCTCCTACATACCCATGTCCTGCACTGTATCTGACCCTGACCTCCTATATATCCATGTCCTGCTCTGTCTCCAACCCTGACCTCCTATATACCCATGTCCTGTTCTGTCTTCGACCCTGACCTCCTATATACCTATGTCCTGCTCTCTACTGACCTCCTATATACCTATGTCCTGCTCTGTCTCCTACTCTCACCTCCTACATAGGTGTCCTGCTCTGTCTACTACCCTGGCCTCCTATATACCCATGTCCTGCTCTGTCTCTGTACTGACCTCCTATATACCCATGTCCTGCTCTGTCTCATACTCTGACCTCCTATATACCCATGTCCTGCTCTGTCTCATACTCTGACCTCCTATATACCCATGTCCTGCTCTGTCTTCGACCCTGACCTCCTATACACCCATGTCCTGCTCTCTACTGACCTCCTATATACCCATGTCCTGCTCTGTCTCTGTACTGACCCCCTATATACCCATGTCCTGCTCTGTCTCTGTACTGACCTCCTATATACCCATGTCCTGCTCTGTCTCTGTACTGACCTCCTATATACCCATGTCCTGCTCTGTCTCCAACCCTGACCTCCTATATACCCATGTCCTGCTCTGTCTCTGTACTGACCTCCTATATACCCATGTCCTGCTCTGTCTCCAACTCTGACCTCCTATATACCCATGTCCTGCTCTGTCTCTGTACTGACCTCCTATATACCCATGTCCTGCTCTGTCTCCAACTCTGACCTCCTATATACCCATGTCCTGCTCTGTCTCTGTACTGACCTCCTATATACCCATGTCCTGCTCTGTCTCCAACTCTGACCTCCTATATACGCAAGTCTTGCTCTCATTCCATCTCTTTCTATCTCTATCACTTCATATTTCAGTTTTTCTCGATCCATTTCTCTCCATCTCTCTTTCTCTCTGTCTGTGTCTTTGTCACTCACACACTTCTCTTTCACTCTCATTATTTACTATATTGTTCTCAGTTTATTCCTCAGATCATAGCTTGGCTTCTATTTACTCCAATCATAGATATCTTCTCCATCATCCGTCCATCCTACATATCTCAGTCAGCAGTGTCTTTCTTCTTCCTGTGTATGTGTTGGCATGAGCCTAGCAGGCTCTGCCCCCGCCTGCCCGCACTTTATGCTGATTGGACCAGCTGTTCCACTTAAATTCTCCATGGCAACCACAACCCGTTGCCTAGCAACCCCACTCTTTCCCCTGAGTCCTGGCCAATGCTCTCCACAGGCATAGAGAGAGAGAGGATTGAAAATTCCCTTAGATTTTTTTCTGTCTTGAGACCCACCAATGGTGTGCAGAGAAATGTTCTGTGATGAGCCGGTTAAATGCAGACTGTGTTAGAGTAGGCCACTGGGACGTTTGAGAGCTAATTCACAGAATACGATGATGAATGGTTAAATGCATGTACTGTATGGGTGCCTGTTTATATCATCTATCCATCTTTCATCTATCCATCAGAATTATCTTCTAATATGAATTCTTTCAGTAAAATCATTTTCAAAGAAGTACCAAAAGGCCTCTCTCTTTCTTTTTCTCCCAACACTGCCTTGCCCCTTTTTCCTTTTTATGATTTTAATCACATCATAAATGAAATACAAAAAGTTGCAGAGGTCTTGGAAGTCCCTCTGTGGAAGGTTAACATAGAGAAGTATTGTCCATGCCATCTCTCTGTCTCTCTCTCTCTCTTCCAGGGCTCAGGAATGTCTGTCATCCATAGTCAGAGTGGTGATATTGCTACAGAAGCCTTATGCTAAAGTATTCATGTGTCTGCTGCTCTCTGAGGCCCCTCTGTCGATGCAAGTCTCATGGCCAGAGAATACTAATCAAAGACTCCCTGGACAAACACGTACACACACACACAGACACACACACATATATGTTGTTCGAATTGCAGCAACATATATATATTCAATTTGAATTGAATGAAGACGTTTACTTCATAAACAATTCAACTGATTCCTTAAACAAGAGTTACCTACTGTGTTTGAACTTTAAATAAACGTAGTAATTAAATTAACAATAATGTCAATTTCCCAAATAATATAATTCACTGAACCCTCACACACACACACACACACACACACATATATCTTCGTGTTGGAAGTGTAAAGTGACTTTAGAAACATGGTGGCAGCTTAGGCCCTGCTCACATATAAGACAATTAGCAGTAAACTAATCTGTCCTTCCTGGTTAATGAGAGGCTGGAGAACACCATGTTTTAAGAGGTTACTTCAGTCAGAAGTGTATCTATGTATTTGGACGCTTACTGTTATCCAAAAGAGCTTGTGTTTATAAATGGACAACAATCGACTTTCACTAAACATCCAATACATTCACTAAACACATTCATTACACATCTTTTAGCCTTCCATGTTATAACAAAAATGTCAATGCATTGCATGTGGTCTCAACAGCACATTCATGCAGAATATCATCTATTGATAGCAGTAACACTTTAGTCTCAGTGTATGTATTGGTACAATGAAGGCATTACGGATGTAAACGTGTGCTTCTGCCATACCTGTATCGGGAACATGTCAAAATTCCACACCACTCTGGCCGGCATAGAACCATAACTAACCTTCTTCTCATTGAGATCAGTGGTGCATGGAGTACCCTTCAGGATTGAATCTTCCAGCTGAATTGTTTGTATTAAATCATGTAGTTGATACATCGAAACCCTTTTGAATGAACCCATTAACACTTCTCATCCTCTTTACAACAGAGTTGCTAATACGGTTCTGTTCCATACAGACTGAATCGTCTATTTATGATTATGGAATCATATAAATCACACATAGACAAAACCAATCTGGTCCCCACTTGACGAGCAGTAGTCAAGCCTTTCATGGTAATTAACTGTGCAGTTTTCCGTCCTGATCTCTATCAGCAATAATAAAGGTTTATGTATGGATTATATGCAGTCATTGTAAAGCCATTTCTATGATGCATTCATACTGTTTCCCTTTGTGCAAATAATACGTCAATAAAGGTTGCAAATATGACATTTTCTTTCACATTCTGTCTTGTGTCTGTTTTCTTTTATTTTTCTGTCAGTGAGAAGTGTCTACATTGACTGAATAGAGTAGATGTATTTTTGTTTCAATGATATTAAGGATTAGCTGAATCCAAGGATATGAAATGTTGAATTAAAATTTAAGCCACTGACACCAGTTTTGATGAAATTGCACAAATATATTAGATTGAATGTACAAAACACGCTCACTGCTTCTCATCATGATCCATCTGGCAGTTACCATGAACCATTATTGGACCAGATAATTTGCATATACATTAGCATGAGGTCCATAAATGTGGCTCAGACACTAGACGTTGGATTGAAATGGATCTGTGGCGTCTGTGAGATATCCCCGGAACAGAAATGTAGGTACGTTCAGTACGTTTATAAGTACAATATGTTTAAAGTAATTTTGAATTTATCCTTCTCATGTGCCAAATTATCTGTATGAGAAAAAAACAAGGTTTCTACCTTACTATATGGTTACTGTCATGCCCTGGCTGCGGGCCCCTGGCCGTTTCAGAGCATGACCCATGGAGAGGCCTCTAGCCTTCTCCATGCCGCTGTGGGCTCCCCAGTCAGAGCAGCTGCATTCAGTTGACTCTGATTGGGGAGCCTACTTAGGTTAGGGTTTTCACCACACTCTGTGTGGTTTATTGTTTGTGTTATGCAACGCTCACGGTTTGTCCTTTGTTTGTTCCAATTTCAGTGAATACTCTACATGTTATTTGTATATCGTTCCGTGTACAGTCCGTGTAGTTTGTTTATTGTTTTTGGATTAAATACACCTTTACTTTTGAAGAATGTCTGCATTTGGTTCTGCATCCCACCACAACCGTGACAGTTACTGATGGTTTTTACACAAAAAACTTAGCAAGATGGCAAGGGAACTTTAATAATTGTCAGAGAACAACCCCTAACCTCAATAAAAAAAAGTTAGTTATTATGAGCAAGCAAACTAATATTAGCTATCACATTTTCAATAGGCTTCCCACAACACAAAGTAGCCACATTATCACAGATTTCCCAAGCTCCATCTTCTCAGCCAAGATTATTGAATAGCCCAGCCAGTACAAAAAGTTAAGTTAATAGTTAATTTACTACACTGCTCAAAAAATTCACTCCAAAATCACACATCGGGTCTCAATGAACAAAATATATTGAAGACCCAAATCTTTAGAGCACATTGTATAAGTCATTAAGAAAAGAATTACTCAACAACAGTCAATAAGATCTAAAATCACCAACCGAAATAAGAGATGGATTCAAACTAAACTCGCCCCCCGAAAATCAAAGTAAACGGCTGAATCCAAAGGCTTTTCCAACATATCTGAATTTCATCACGGCAACTCATAATATGACTCAGTAGTGTGAATGGCCCCCACGTGCCTGTATGCACTTTGACAACATCTGGATGGTGTCCTGGGGGATCTCCTCCCAGACCTGCATCAGGGCATCAGGGAGCTCCTGGACAGGCTGTGGTGCTACTTGCCGGCTTCAGATGCACTGATTCATGGTGTCCAAGAGGTTCTGAATGACCCTCCAAGGATACGCCTCCCCAAACCATCACCCATCCCCAAACTGCTCATTCTGGATGATGTTGCCGGCAGCATAACGTTCACCCCGGCGTCTCCAGACTCTTTTACATCTGTCACATGGATCCAGCTTGAACCTGCTCTCATCTGTGAAGTGAACAGGGCGCCAATGGCGGACCCGCCAATTCTGGTTAAATTCTGTTCTCTGGCAAGTGCTCATCGAGCTGCATGGTGTTGGGCTGTGAGCACAGGCCTCAAGGAGTCTGTTTCAGACCGTTTGGTGAGGAACAGGCACACCAGTAGCCCTCTGGAGGTCATTTTGTAGGGTTCTGGCAGTGCAACTCCTGTTCCTCTTCACTCAAAAGAGAAGAGACTGGTCCTGCTGCTGGGTTCATGCCCTTCTATGGCCCATCTCCTGGTATCTCTTCTATGCTCATGAGTCTGTACTGGGAGACCATCCAAACCATCTTAGGTTGATACATATGGATGTACCATCCAGGAGGAGCTGGACTACAACATGAATGGGCTGCAGGTACCACCTCATGCTACCAAGTGTGACAAGGACACTGGCAAAACTAGAAAAGAATCAGTCCAAATCAGTCCACTTTCATTTTAACCAGTTGACGATTGATTCACAATTGCTCACGCTACCTAACAGGAAAGATTGATTTGGTGTTATACTGTGATGTGATTTGATTATGTGTTCCCTTGATTATTGTGTATAATGTGATATTTAAAAGCCTCCTTTCAAAGAAAATGACATTAATTCAAATATGCTCCTTGTGTTTTTTTTTATCAACAGTACCAAATGTCTGGTATGATATAGTACACATTGATATTCGCAATGTATGAATCTTTGTGGTGTTCTCCCAACTGCATGGTAACCGTTTTGAGGCAAAGCAACATGACGACAATTATGCGATGATCCTCATGCATCGCTGCCCAAAAGTATTTTGTATGGTCATGAGAGGTGTTGCCTCCAGCAACTGATGAGCTACTTGTTTGACAATGGCGTCTAACTAGCGCCACCTCTTCCAGACCATCTAGCCCCAAAGAATCTCCCGTGAGCTTAACGCTGTGCACCACATAGCCCTCAGCTTGTCCATTACAGATGTAGGACAGGAGAAGGTGTGTTAACACAAGTGGCACATGTTGAAAAGCATTCAGAAAATAATGTGCAATTACACATTCTTTGTTCGACTTGTATGCCGGCCCAGTCAACTGCTGTATGTTGACAGCCCTTTCTCCAAAAGGCAGTTCTATAGATTAGAATTTGTGAAAATATCCTGTTTTTCTCTCAAACCCACAACAATCATACTACTTCGTCTTGAGTTGTAGTCTAGATGAATGCGAAATAAAGCTATAACCACTTCAACTCAATTCAATGGCAAATCTATAGCGCATCCTTTATCACGGTTGACGGGAGATCATATCTATTAATAGATGCATCACTACAGCTTTTTGGTTTAGTGTTAGTTTAAACATATTACTGAGGAAGCCTGTACTCAGCAACACCTCCCCATAGGCTACTTTGATGGAGCAGCCTACATCAGAGATTAGAAAGGAACATGTTATTTATTTGTCCACAATTCTTCCTCCAAACAACTGTTTGGTAAATTTGAGTTTGTGAGAGTTTTGCCTGTTTGTCTGAATTCTGTGTGGAATTGTCGGTTTTATTCGCACTTCTGCTGAGTTCTTTCGCTTTACCACTCCTGAGCTGTGTGGAAAGGTGCACGATTGGGGGAGGAGTGTTTGTGGGACAGAGAGAGGCAGGGAGAGGGTGAGAGAAAGGGATTGAAGAGAGAGGAAGAGGGGGAGTAAAAGAGCGAGGGATTGACAGAGAAAGGGAAAGACAAGAGAGGAGCGGAGGAGAATGGGGGAGAGACAGACGGAGGGGAGGGATAGGAGACCCAGGAAGAAGGTGTCTTGTCAGTAAGGCTAAATCCCCATAAAGCCTTTCCCCTTTCCTCCTGGCACTCCATGTACGTGGCCACGCACGCCTCCATCATTTGCACAAGTGTCAGAAAAGCTGAGTGAAAATGATGGAGGGTGTAGGGGGCTAATTAGACCCTCCAGTGGCCCCTTCCAGCGAGTCCACAACTATGCAGCCTCCATGGAACCTCTGAGTTCACCGATATTTTCACAAAATGATGTACAGCCACATCTAATGATATGACACGCGCATCTGTTTATGTCTGGTATTGAGACTCGATACATGCAAACGATGAAATGCCTCTTCGATGTTTAACCGAAAGGGACTACAGAGATTTGCTTTCAAATGCCTTTTCATTATTGTTCCAAAGTGGAAATTGAATTGTATCATCCACATCTCCCACAGAGGGGGGTTTCATTGATCCCAGCACACGATCGTAGAGGGGATTCGGAGGGGAACTGGCCAGAGCCAGGGGCTGGGATTCTTGGTTGGAAGACATCAGGGAGGAGAGAGGAGCGTAGGCCTCGGCGCTCCTCCAGTGTCCAGGGATAATCTTTACAAATCATCCCTCTCAGGTGAGCTCTTTTCCTGGGGACAGCATTAGGAAATCTAACCTCCAGTAATAGGGTCTGATAGAAGATGGGTCTCTTCACAGCTTCATTGTATCTTCCTTTGTATCTCTACCTCATCCTCTCTCCTGCTGCCCCATCTCTCTTTTTTAACTTTCTCTTTCTCTTGATGTGTTTGCACTCAGGGTCTCCGACTGCGGTATAGGTAAATTCTCTGTAAGATTTCTTTCTTCCTCGGTATCCTGGGACCTGTTATATAAGCCAGACTTCTGCCGAGCGAGCCGAAAGGAGCTGGATGTCTTCTTGTTTCATCTTTGTGCATTTTAGCTTTTGTTAAAAGTAGCCTTGTTAAAAATGCAAAGTCCTACATTGGTGTCCCTCCACAGAGCCTTCCAGGATTTGTCGATTCGACGTGGCCTAGAACACTGTGTTGTCGTCGATCAGGGGCGTGTTCATGGCAACAGCCTGCATTTTTTATCGGTCCCTCTGTGTAGCACACACGCTAAGATGTGACACCGGTAAAAGGGAAGGACCTTGACACAGTCACTTGTACAAGCAGGTACGCGCATACTAAAACTAAAGAATAGAGGAAGATGGAGACAGAGGGAGATAAGTGGAAAATAGATAGGGAGCGAGGGGGAGATCGATGGGGAGAGAGAAAGGAAAGGTAGAGAGAGGGAGAGAGAGGGGTAGAGACTGAGGAGAACAACAGAGGAAAAGAGTGAAAGTGGTAGAGAGACGGAGAGGTAGAGAGAGAGAGGTAGAGAGAGGGAGAGAGAGGTAGAGAGAGGGAGAAAGGGAGAGAGGGGTAGAGAGAGGGAGAAAGAAGTAGAGAGAGAGAGAGAGGTAAAGAGAGAGAGGTAGAGAGAGAGAGAGAGAGAGGTAGAGAGAGGGAGAGAGAGAGGGAGAGAGGGAGAGAGGGAGAGAGAGAGAGAGAGAGAGGGAGAGAGAGAGGGAGAGAGAGAGGTAGAGGTTGAGAGAGAGGTAGAGGGAGAGAAAGAGAGAGGTAGAGAGAGAGGTAGAGAGAGGTACAGAGAGAGGTTTAGAGAGAGGTAGAGGTAGAGGGACTGAGGTAGAGGGAGAAGTAAGAAGCTAGAGAGGCAGAGGGGAGGTGGAGAACAGCTCTCAGGGTGATTGAAATGTGTTTTCAGAAAGGCTTCCCGTTGGTCCCCCAGATCCCTCTCGGTGTAGGTGGCCCCTGACGCCTCGCGGGGCCCGTCCGCCAATCTGTCTTACTGGACCCCCCCAGACCCCCTGCGGTCCCTGCCAGTGGGGAGGAGGGAGAGAGGGGTCAAATCCTGACCTCCAAAGCGTCCCTGTCCATCTTGTTGTCACAACCCCTTCACACCCTACAGCCGGGCATCTGCCCTCCCAGGAGGAGACATGTCTTATGTAATTATCAGCAAGAAGGTTTGTTCTCCCGAGACAACCGCAGGCCCACGTCATTGACAATACATCGCTAATCCTAATGCCCAACCAGAAATGCCTAAACCTTAAAGTATCTACAATGCTAACGCTAACCCCAATTGTAGGTTTTACCCTAACTCTAACGCTTAGGCCGGAAATAACCCTTCTCCTTGTGGGGATTGGCTAAGCATGTGGGACTGAGTGGTCAGGTTTTATTATCTTATGTGGGGATTTCTATAATAAGAACTAGATTACTCCTATACACACAAACACACACACACACCATCTAGACAGTATGTGCATATTGTTATTTATGATAGCGTGCCTCTTATGTCCACATTAAGCGTCAACAATTTATTGTTTGGTATTTGATACAGTTTTATTAGCAGAGCATCTTGTCAGTTGATTGTCTTTGAGAGTCCCTCTCCCTCTGCATTCAGGGTCAGTGTGCAAAGCCAGAGTATCAAACAGGGATGCAAACCCGTACATATTGGAGGTTACGGGCCACTAGATACCAAACTGGATGATATCATAACGTCAACTGCAATAGGATATTAGCTTTAAATCTGAAAAGAAATGGCCCAGTCCAAAGCAAAAGGTTGGTGTAAAATGTAAAGAAAAACAGAATGCAATGATGTACAAATCGTTTAAACCCTATATCCAATAGAAAATAGTACAAAGACAACATATCAAATGTTTAAACTGAGATATGTTATTGTTTCTTAAAGAATATATGCCCATTTTGAATTTGATGTTAGCAACACAAGATGGGTAGGGGGTTACCACACTGTGAAAGACTGTGTAGCTAATGGGGGTCACGGGTCTGGACTGCAGGAGCGGGAAAACATTTCACTTTCTGGACTACAGCATTTGTTTTACTCATTTTCCTCAACACTTACAGAATGTTGTTAAAAGAAGAAGTGATGCAACACAGTGGTAAACACGCCCCTGTCACAACTTTTTTAACTGTGTTGCTGGGATTACATTCAAAATGGTTGTGTTTTTCAAAAAACATAAGATTTCTCTGTGTCCACATTCGATGTGTTGGTTTTGTCGTGTGTATTCCTATATTACGGCCTGCATGTTCAGTGCGTTTTAGAAAGATACAGCTGCTGGCCAGGTAGAACTGCAAAAGTGTTCAGCTCTCCGCAATATTACGGCCCCCAGTTGTTGATAGAAGACAGTTGGGATAAATTACTATTTCAATGACGATCACGGTGCGCTGACACTTTCTGCGTAAGATTCAGACAACTACAAGGAACTGCCTAACATGGGTAATGTTAGAAACATGGTTGTGGAACCAGACATTACAGATGTTGACAGTGATGGTCAGGAAATAGAGGCAAACTGGGTTTTTGCCACAGACGTTTTGGAATTAGTTGAATGCCCGGTTGAAGTACAATATGAGATGGTCGTTGGAGGAAATTCAGAAGTTGGAAAATAGCAACAAAAAACGTCCTGCAAAACCTGAACTACCTCTGTGATTTGTGTGTCAAGGTAGCATTAGCCAGTTAACAAGAATTGCTATTTATTTCACCGCCAGACGTCAGTGAAAGGCAACGAGTTGAGGGTCACGTAGTTGAAACATCGTCATCTCAACACTCCGTCAGTGCATTGGACTGCAAAATTTAATGATGAGTCACTGCAATACTCATTAGGGGATTTACGGCCAAATAAATAATCTGGGTGAAGAGGATGACTACTGTTTCACCTCAGCACGCCACATCATGACAGCTCTGACGCACGACACAAAATAAAGGTCCCAACAATGAAAGCCTCAGATTAGTTTACTGCAAAATCATTTGAAAGACATATTTGTCAACATCCTTTTCTCAGTGGGAAGCTACTGCCTGTACATTAGTCTTGTTACCCTCGTGTTGGCACATTAAATCCAATGTTGCTCGGTTGGCCTTGTTGGTCAGCATAGGTTGGCTAGAGGCTAGATAACCTTTGCTGCCATTTTATTGCAAATTGACATTCATGTAAAACTTTCAATGCATCATAACCTTTCCCATTGTTACTTCAATTGCATTACATTGTGTAATATTTTAGGCTCTTAAACTAAAATAGCATTTTGTCTCTGCCCCACAAGGAATAAAAAGAGGATTACAGTAAATTTGCTTTAATACGGCAATATTATCCTTATAGCTTGCAGACAAAATTTGCTAAAGATAAAATGGAGGTTAGGGCCCCAAGGCCCCACATGTTGTAGTCCGGCCCTGACAGTCAGCAGACAATTGAATGAGGTTATCTGCTTAACTATCATCCCCTAGATTTGGATTGGAGGTTAATCTAGACAAGGACCTGGCCTCCCCATTGACAATATTTAGCTACAGTGGAACGGCTTGGGGATTACAAATGTGTGTGTGTGCATGTGTGTGTTTGTATGTGTCTATCTTCCAAACGGTGGCATTTTACCTCAGTGGGGCAGCACAGAGATTACACAAAGATTAACAATGTTAATCTGAAACACAGTCTCTGATTGGTCCACACCACCGTCCAATCAAAAAAGGCTTGGCACATTCATGCAGATTTAGACACACTTACAACAAACAAGCATATGCATTTACACCTAAACAAAAGGTTCACATCCCTGTACTGCAAATGTACCACAGAAATTGGGTCTGTGGAGTAAAAACAACTGTAGTCTTTTTATCTACTGAGGAGGATAACAATGAAAAACTATTTGGACTTCTTCATCGATCTGTTCGTTTTTTTATTTATTTAATGTTTTTAATCACTCTTCATCCACATCTGATTGACATTAAAGGGGCTTTTGTCAAGATTTTGGGGATGATTGGGAGAAATATATATTTGGTGATGTTGAGGGTTAAGACTCGGGTCCTGGCTGAGCTTTGAGAAGGCCTTAAATACTCCTTTGTCATGAAGTCTTGTTTATAATCGTTCTTACATAATTTCATAATGAAAAATTGACTTCCATAAACTCTTATAGGAACTAATAATAAAATGTGGTTGGGGCTGTATGTGTGTGTGTGTCGGTGAGGGGGGTAACATCCGTGCACATATTGAAAGCGGCAACTTGGGAAGGAGTCTAAAAGAGATAGAAATCCCTCAGCAAGCATGTTGCAGTTGGCCAAAGAAAGTGGGAAATAAGATTGTTCTTCTCCTTGACCGGTAGCGGGGTTGTTTCATGGTCCCCTGTTCACCCAGGCACCATGAGGACAGCAGGTGTTCGGCTGTGGTGCTGCTGGAGATGAGAGGCCTACTGGGGCACAATGGAAGGCTGGATCTGCCTTGTCGAGGCCTGGCTGTCCTGACCCTCCCATTGTCTGGCTACACAGCTCAGAGCAGGGTTAACAGATGGCCCGCTGAATTTGTTACCTTTCTGCGTGACGTACGACACGTCCCTTCCTCTAGGGCTGACCACGGAGATGTGGCATCTGTCCCTCCTTCACAGACCGGGGACGGAGGATAAGGAGCAGAAAGCCCCCCCCCCCCGACACTTTAAAATCTTACCCCGGTTGAATGTAGATGATGTGGTATACACTCGAAATTATCGGAAGATTTTGCTATTGGCAAATACTTTTAAAATGTTTTAAATTGGTTCCCTTTTTTCAGGGTATGCTTTGTTAGTACTTGCTTTGAACTTGTAAAGAAATTGGATTAATTTCTTATTTTGCATGTATATACTCAAAGGCTAATAAAATACAGCTAAGTTCACACAAAATACATGGTATGCATTCGAAAACATTTTAATATAAATACTATTATATTATTATTTTCAAGAAATATTTAATCAGGCATTTATGTTTTATTCACAGAAACAATGCACAGAAGATTGTTCGTGCTGAAGGTGTAGCATGCCAGTTTCAAACCTACGTTTGCACCAGAGGCAGCGGCTGGGACAGCAAGACCACCCTAAGACAACCAATTTAGATCCCTGCGAGTACATTTAAGTACATGTTCTTTCCTGAGTGAAGATGGAGTCCTGTTGTGTCTGCTTGCAAACATCATAAAAAAAATAGCTTGTGTTCCGTCCGCTTTAACCTGGCGACCATCTTGCGTCTTACCTTCAGACTTCGAACATGACGAGCACCCATACTGAGCTCTGAGGAATAATGATCTGGCATTGCATAACCTTTACCATCTGCATTCAGGATGCGTCCTCTTCGTCTCAGTGACACCGATCAGTGAATCCAAAAATACACCGGGGAAAAAATCACTGAAACAAGAGGTTGATTTTCCCCCTGAATGCTCTGCCCCTGGAGACGTTGATTAAGGACGGATAAGATGTTAGATGTTATGGAAATGTAGGAACCATGTGGTGATAAGTAACCAGCTATACCAACCAAATGCCTTTAGCTGAGGCTATTTACTGTTCAACACCAGCAATGAAAGTGCCTGCGGTTGGTGTGTGTGTGTATGTGTGTGTATGAGCGCTTCGAACCAGATCTCAAAGTCTCATATCAGTATCTGCAGTTTATCCAGGGGAGATAAATGTGTGCATGCGTTTGTGTGTGTGTGTGTGTGCGGGCTCACCTCTCCTCACTCACCTCAACTACCACCCCCTGCTGTGATTTATCACCGTGACAACTGGGTTAGAGCCTTTAGATGGAGATCGGGCTGAATTGGGGTAATTTGCATGTCCGATGTGTATGTGTGTGTGTCTTCAGAAATTGATTTCTATGAGTTGCAGAGGTTAATGACAGTGTCGCTCATTGCCGCTTGTTCTTTCCACTCTAATGTGCTCATAAGAAGATGATGGCAGGACCCTGTGGCTTTGTATCCCTCCCCCCTCCCTCCCTCCCTCCCTCCCTCCCCCCTCCCTCTCACATCCACTCCCTCTCTCGCTCCCTCCCTTGCTCCTCTGCTATCTCATTCAACTCTACAGTCTGACCTTAGCGTGATGCTGTTTATTTTATTCCGTTGCAATGTTGATCATCTTTAGGGAGAGGTGGTAGAAGATGAAGGACTAAAACAAACGTCCATCTCACTGGGTTTATGTAGGCCTTCACTGAGACACACACGGGTGACGCGCAGACCATCGAAAGTCGTTACCTGCAATGCAGATAGATACACACACGCGCGCACACACACACACACACATGCATACTCATGCACAAGCACGCCCTCTCAGGAATCAGAAGGATCGGAAGGAGCTTCAGCTGTTTTCACATCGGTCTTTATTTTAAGACAATTAATTCCGCCGTCTTCCGGAAGAATCCTGTGAATACCGAGGCATCCGAACTTGGCGTTCTGTGATAAGTGATAGGAAGCCAACTTGCCCAATGTCAAGAGAGGTACATCCAACATGTTCACAAAACACCCATGGCATGTGTCCGTCAAATCCGTTTTGCCCCGGCTTTTTATAGCAGTCTGTTGATTCTTCTAAAGCATCGCCAAAGAGAATTCACTAGTTCTGCGCGTCGCCAGCTGGGTATTGCATTTTCTGCTTTCATCAAATGGAAAAATATCAGTGTTTCTTTTCTCACAAGAAAACTCTTATGAATTGGAAATATTCTGACAAGAGTTTTAGAAGTGTGAAAGGGCTTGTCTCTCGCTCTCTTTTTCCCCATTCTCTCTTTGTACACTCTCTTTTCCCACTTCTTTGTCATTTCAATCACATTTTCAGTGAATGAAAGTTTGCAGAGATAACGTAGGAGCACAATCTGTGTAGGATTACCAGGGAGAGGGAATGCGTTTCAGAGAAATCCCTCACTCTTTCTCCCACCCACTCTATCCTACTCTCTCTCTCCGTCCCTCCCTCTTGCAATCCAGTCCTATTCCCTCACTCTACCACTCTTTGATCCTCACTTCTTTCTGCATGCTGTTGGAAGCTGTTAAATCTCTGGTAGAATCACATTCACTGATTTCTACAAGCCCAATTAGGAAGCACATTTCACTGTTATTGTACAGATGGTATCTACCAAAATCTTCCTTCAGTACCTTCTTCTCTGCACCATAAACCAATGAGCATGGGTTTCCCTCTGTTCGGATTGTAGGGATGAAACACGATTATTATTAAGGGGAAGTCTGCAGGAAAGCTGTCACCTGAGAACCAGCAGAACCCAACTAGAAGAACAAGATGGAGAAAAGCTAGTGCATTGGAAGGGAGAGCCAGCTTCTGTCTGCGTTAGACACGGTGGAGGGCATATTCACCATCTGTCACGGGTGCTAGAACAGGGCCCAGTCACCTAGAGCACATGATGAACACTGGGACAAATAGTATTAGAAAAAATCAGGACTCTATCAACCCAGAAAAATAAATGTGTTTCATTTATGTTTATATATATACATATATAGTAATATAAATGGATATGCATATATTTCTCAAGGTAATGCTGTAAAAAAAATTCCCCTCCGGAGAAAAGAAACTACTATTGATATTTAAACGCTTTAAAATCAATGATTCGGTTGGAAAATGTCACAAAGCAGATTGGCAAAAAAAGCAAGCACCACGGTCAAAAGGTTGTTGTACATTTTGAACATCTCAAGAATGTTCCATTGAAAATGCCTTCAGTAAATCAGAATAAAAAGCACCTTTGATAAAAGGCTGTCTGAGTATTAATGTAGAGAAAGAAAACCTTAGACTAAACAGAGAAATGCTTTCATTCTCTGCAGAACAAAAACGCTGAATCATTATACATTCATACCCAATGCAGTGAGAATGTAATAATAAAGAATATCAATGAGATCATATGTACTAGAGAAAGATCCATATTTTCCATATTTCAAAGGAAATGCTCTCTATTAAAGCACAGAAACATACTCAAATGTCTTCATGTTCTATTTCATCACAAGAAATCCTTCATTCATTTTCAAAACCAAAATGCTGTGATAACAATAAAATAAAAAAAAGTCTGGAAAAAAATGCATTAGCATAATCATATGTGTTCAATTTGCATATTTATTAGTTTGTGGGGCTGGATTTCTGCTTTTGATTGATTACCGTCGTGTTTCACGTAGTACTGTGTGTGTGTGTGTGTGTGTAAGACCGTGTGTGTTCATATTGCAGCCTGTGAATGGGGGTTTGTGGAGCGAGGGTTGGTACCGGGGGGATAGGTGAAAGGGGTTAGGGTTTAGGGATTGGAGTTAGGCACAGTCCTGCTGTGTTGTCTGTCGTTGTTGAATAATCAGCTGCCGTCTGTCGGGGTCAAGGTTGGTTAAGGTCAGGGGTCACCAACAACGGCGGGTGTCTTATAAGGCAAGATGGTGTGGTGCGTCTGTCTGCTATGTCACACACACACTGCACACACACACACACACACACACACACCCTATCAGCCTGGGACTAACTGACATATGTCTAGATTGTATGGTTTTTGTTTTAACTGCCACACTTTTGCATGTCACCTCCATACCCAATTCACTCAACCTTACACGCACCTCTTTTATTGGTTATACTCTGACACACACATTTTTACTATCATTAACCTTAAATCTCAATTGTAATTAATGCCCTAGTTGGGGTTTTGGCAAAACGTATTTGACGGTATTCGGTACAATATTTTGAATGTTTGTAAAATAAAAAATACCACAATGTTCTAAACAGAGCTTTTTTTGATGTAGCCCCAGAAACGTAATCTGACATGACAGGAGTCTGTAATGAATCATCATCCTCAACAAGGAATAAAGGTTAAGGTTTGGGTTGCTAGATAGTTGGCAAAAATGTTACTGTCTGTAGACAATCTGTAAAGCACATGAGGAATGAGGAATATCAAGTACACTTCTTATGGACAGATGATGCTGATCGCACCCCATACCATCACAATGACCTGCGTCAAAGATCTGTGAGCTGACCGCACCCCGAAACATCACAACGACCTGCCTCAAAGATCTGTGAGCTGACCACACCCCAAACCATCACAATTACCTGGTGGTTCCAAATGTTCTCATCACTAAGAACCGCAAGTTACCCTCTTAGCTTTAACCCATGAATCACATGCGTACAACCAAACATGTATCATCTCAATGTGTAGACAAAGCTGTTACACTGCTGATAAGGGAACTCAGCATAAACACACACAAGCACACACAAACACCCGGGCACACGAGTATTCTGTCTGGTCCTGCTTAATATCTAATGACGAGGCCCCCCCCCCAATCCACTCGAGGGCAGGGGGGTTGTGGGGTTTGGGGCAGAGCGGGGGCACCTGAGTTTGTTGCGGCACGTGCCGAGAGGCAGCTGCTGATTCACACAACCCCCCTCTTCACACACGCTCCGAAACACACACACACACACACTCTGCTGGACGAGTAAAACAGCAACAGCCAGGGGAAAATTAGGGTCACATGGAGCTGTTCTGTATTAAAAGGACAGTTTGGACTCCCAGGGGTGTAGGGCTTGTTCAGTCCGGTCCAAGGGAAGGCCGTATTCCACGCTCTGTGGCTGATGACAACATCACATGGGTTTTCACCTCAGGTGACTTTGTTTATGTCCACCACTGTCTGTCTGGGTTATCCATAATTCCCACCGTTGTTGTAAAAGAATAAAGATGCTGCGTGTGAGAGGTGAGAGCATGTGTACACTTGGGTGTTTATACGCTTTGGATGTGGTTATACAGGGTGTGTATACGCTTGTGATGTGGTTATACAGGGTGTGTATACGCTTGTGATGTGGTTATACAGGGTGTGTATACGCTTGGGATGTGGTTATACAGGGTGTGTATACGCTTGTGATGTGGTTATACAGGGTGTGTATACACTTGTGATGTGGTTATACAGGGTGTGTATATGCTTGTGATGTGGTTATACAGGGTGTGTATACGCTTGTGATGTGGTTATACAGTGTGTTTATAGGCTTGGGATGTGGTTATACAGTGTGTTTATAGGCTTGGGATGTGGTTATACAGTGTGTTTATACGCTTGTGATGTGGTTATACAGGGTGTGCATACGCTTGTGATGTGGTTATACAGGGTGTGTAAACGCTTGGGATGTGGTTATACAGGGTGTGTATACGCTTGGGATGTGGTT
>JACXGK010000748.1:0-22059 GCA_016801125.1 Novumbra hubbsi
ACTACCACCGTCTCAGAGTGTGTACTGTACCTCATCCACTATCACCGTCTATGAGAGTGTACTGTACCTCATCCACTACCACCGTCTCAGAGTGTGTACTGTACTTCAGCCACTGTTACTAGTAGGGTGAGCTACCACACACATTGTTCTTCTAGTCATGTCCCTGGGCAACCCACCTACTACAGATGGACATTGCTGTGTCCCTGCCCATGGTACAGGGGTTTTAAGAGGGGCAGAATGGCCGAGATCCCGTGAGCTGATAGCTTCATAAACCCCATAGATAAGCAACCAATGAAAAAGTGATACCACAGTGATACCTCACTCTAAAGACTGCAGGGCTGGGATTTTTCCCACAGAAGGATGTGCAATCAATAAAATGGATTAGCTACAAAAGGTATGTATAAAGGTTATCAGGAGGTTCGCCTCCTTAAACACAGACGCGACCCCACAAAACTATATTGTAATGTGTCTGCTTTTTTCCTTCAACAAAAAAAATCTAAATTCTCCTAAAATTGAATTATAAGACATTGCATTGTGGAAGGGGAAAAATGAAAACCCTACAATGAAGCTAATGTCACAGCGGAACTGTTGCGATTTCATTGTGACCATACAACTGAATGATAGTTGATATAGTATCTCAGTCTTCTAGTGCCTTCAGCTTTCTTCCTCCTATCTTCTAGCATGTCCCTGCGGTGCACCGTTGCTCCTCACGGTAACCGTGTGTCTAAACACTCCAACCTGTCTCCCTCTCACCCGTTTCTGCAGATAAAAAGCGCCCTAATATAAAAGCTGCATAAGAAGTCCCCCCTTTCTGTCTGCCTTTCGGGTTGTCTTCCAATCCCTCTCTTCTGCAGCTGAAGGTGGGTGGGGGTTTATCTTGACCAATGGCATCCTTTCTCAGAGCTTTATCCTAAAGCACATTGACAATGCTTTTCACACCTACTTACCGCAGCCGCGCCATAATGGGGGCGGTGAGGCCAATGCAACCAGGCAGTTCTAAAAACAGGCCAAGGCTCTTAAAGACACACACAATGGACTCCTTCCCTAAGCAACCGCCATTCTGCTCATCAAAATAATAATGTGCATGTTATTAGCAATTAGATCAGCAGTTAAGAAAGTTAGATGGAAAAAAAACGATAATACAAAGCGATAATATTAGAAAATGGTGACTCACTTTGATAGAAAATCCCAAATTACAGTCTTTGTTCCTGTATGGCTCTACGTTATTTTGAAGGTAGGGTGTCTATATCTGTGATCCTGTATGACTCTACGTTATTTTGATGGTGGGGTGTCTATATCTGTGATCCTGTATGGCTCTACGATATTTTGATGGTAGGGTGTCTATATCTGTGATCCTGTATGACTCAACGGTATAGATAGCCTTAAAAGCCCTGCTGGACTCACTCACAGACAGCTCCATCTGCCTCCAGCAGATCGATACACAGGCATTTCTCATCATCGATTATACAATTATGCTAAAGCTAAATCAACAGCCCACTCTCCAGAACAAGCCCATTAACCAAGGCTAGACACGAGAGGAGACTAAAAGAGCTGCGGTTTTTTACCCAAGTGCTCTAAAGTGAAGACTAGTGCCCGGCCAGTCCAGGTAATTCACAAGACGCGATTATAATGCCACAAGGGTGCAATACATCACTCTTATTAGCCACACCGGAGTACAATGGTATCATAATTAATGGACGCAGCAGGATTGAACGCTGCCCTGACATGGAAAAGTGGGTCTACTTAAGCTTTACAAGGCATTTAAATATGCAGAGTGAATGGCAGAGTGAGTCAAAAGCCTCCTGCTATGGAGGGAGGCAGAACAACCCGCTAGGCTCCGCACTCATTAGTTAGACACGACACCCTCAGTGGCACCGATACAAGAAGGCATGGTCGTCTGTCTGCTCTTCTCTATGGCCACAACAGCCAAGCAAGAGACCGGGAGAGTGACGGATCAAACAACGCCATCACACACCTCCCTTCTCCTCTCGCCTCCCTTCTCCTCCCGACTCCTTTCTCCTCTCGCCTCCCTTCTCCTCTCGCCCCCCGCCTCACTTCTCCTCCCTCCTCTCGCCTCCCTTCTCCTCTCTCCACTTGCCTTCCTTCTCTCTCCTCCCTCCACTTGCCTCCCTTCTCCTCTCACCTCCCTTCTCCTCCCGCCTCCTTCTTCCCAGTTCCGTTTCTCCTCAGAGCGACCCCTCACTTGTCTTCCTGGCGTAGTATTTCTGTCTCTTCTGCATGTCACAATCAGGCTTAGACGTCGGCGTGTGGCAACATCCTAATTTGGGTGATGTCTGCGTATTGCGGTTTGTTTGCGGTGGATGTGGGGGGGCTTGGACAGACAGAGTGGTGTGTGATGCTGCGAGTTTCTGTGTGTGTTATTGTTTGCCGGGGACACCAACTGCTTGTCTGTCAGACTGCCGGCACGACTAGTGAGGGAACAGCGCACATGAAAGGCGGCGGTCGGAAGCGTCAGGGCTGACGTCTCTCACTGTCTCCGTCCAATAATGCAAGTACTACGGAATGTGCGTGTGTGTGTGCCTATATGTTGAGTGTGTTTGTGAGTGTGTGTGTTTGTGTGTGCGCTAGAAGTCCTCACTAGTAATAAAAAGCATACTACCGCGCGCGTTATTACAAGACACATTTTAATGTATGTGTTAAAGATCCCATTAATATTGACATGGGGGGGTTCATTTAGGAATAGGTTAAAGGTTGGGGTAGACATAAAGAGGAAGTGACACGTGTATCCTTGTGCTTATCCGCGACACACAGGACTGTCACACTTCAGCTCCAAACCGCCGGTTGTTGGACTCTTACCTGTTATTCTACTCAGAACACATCTGTGGTTTCAGCAAAGCCCTGGCTGCTCTGCCATCCGCAACGTGTCAACGGGACATTCTACCTGCTACCACCTAAACCATCCCTTTCTCCTCCTATTCACAAGACAGAAGGACTCTTGAAGCTCAGATGCTGCCAGTGAACGTGACTCCACACGAGAAGTATAGCAGCTGTCGTTTCAAAGGAGGCATTTCTTGCTAGCTGACGACGACACCTGACGCTCGACGGCTGCGGTTTAACAAGGCATTGTCGTTCTATATAATTAATTCCGATGTCCTTAGCGCTGTCCTCCATGCCACCAACCACCTCCAGTCTTTCAGTATATTCGCTACAATACCAGGCATAGAGCCACTTTTCAGCTACGCTAACGTTGCGCTACCGCTACAGTATTGCCACAGTAAAGCTATAGTACGGCTACGAAACTGCTACAGTACAGCTACAGTACCCCTACAGTGCAGCATGACCGTGCAGTTATCGCATGGCTCAGTGCAATCAATTATTGTTGCAGCGGAATCATTAATAATTTCCTAATGCAAACGATTCTGTTGATCTCTGTTGTATTTTAATTAAACATAATTACTCTGCTGCTCCGAGCTGTGGTGGGGACTCCTTTAGGGTACAATTCTGTTTTAATACACAGATAATGAATTTTGACATTGTGTCAGTTGTTTAGTTATTATTCAGTCACCCTATTTCACTATGTTCCCAGATAACAGATAATAACCTCCCACTTGCAGCCGTTGTTTTAAAGGGGAGGGTTGAAATTAACAATCTGAACTGTTAATGTCCTGTCTCCCTGTCCCAGGCAGTTTCTACCAAAATAGTCTCTACTGAAATTGTATTCCTCAATTTATGTTTTACACAGAATATAAAAAATGCAGATCCAATTTAAAAACTTTAAAAAGTACTCTGGAATGATATGTAACATCTCAATTCATGATTAAACACTTCAAATGAATCTAAAAAGATTTGGACAGGTCATGCAAGTTCATCTTATACCTCCAAGGTCTCGGAGCATGTGAACAAAGGCTGTGTGAGGATCTGATGGCAAGGACTTAGTGAATATGATTTAATACAAAGACACAGCGAGTTACAGTCTAATTCTGCACTGTATGGGCTTATGTAAAACGCCCTAGTTACATTGGTCAATTTCCACTTCAACAATGGCTGAGTTTCTCCGGAGACATATTGGACATGCTGTATCTGGATGTGGTCTGCATAAGAGGCTTACGTTAGAAAAATGTAGGTGACTTTTGAATAATACGACATAATATCAGGACAGAGAATGGGTGATATAAGGGAACAATGACTGGGCACAATAAAAAAGTACCAATTCAGCAATTCTTTAAAAACAGGTACACTGAAATCATTACTATACTGGTAATGGTTATATATATCGTACATAAGCCTACATGTAAAGTACTGTGCAACGGTCTTAGGCCACCTGGGATTTAAAGCAATTCATGAGCAAAACACTACTATATAATAAGGAAGCAAACACACAAAAACACAATTATTTCATTAAACACTAACTGCCCAAATAAATGGCTTTCAACTATTTTGTCAAGTGGAATAGGACTAGTCAGCACTGTATATAATGTAATATGACTACCAATCAATCTCACAGACTGTAAAGCCGCCTACATAATTGGAGGATTTCAAATCTAATGTAGGTCTTTTTATAGTAGCAGTGGGAGTGTCTGTGAAATAATGAAGTATTGACTGCTTCACATGTGACTAGGAGAAATCCAGGCAATATGTTTATAGTCAAATTTCATGTTCTGGTTTCTTCTGGTTTGGATTTCTGAACACCATTTTTTGGCTCATAAGATGTAATAATTATGCATTTCTTTGTGAATAATAAAGGCTATATTCCTTTTTATATTCAGTTTTTTAAACTGTACTTCTCCACTAATATCTCCCCCTTCACTTCTGTTCTCCCCCTTTCTCTTGACCTGGGTCCCTCCCTCCCACATTACTGTCAGGTGTAATTACTTTACGGACCCACTGCCTCTTCAGAAAAAAATGCACTGGTTCATAGAAACTGTCCATGTGTGGCAGAGGTTGGTAGCAGAGCATTGTGGAAGTTCCAGGTGGATTTCTCGATAATGAGTTAGAGCAGCAGTCAAGTTCAGAGCTTCAGTAATGGGTGGCTGCTGTGCTGAGCTCTGTTCTGGGACACTCTCCTAGCCGCCTGCATGGAGGTCTAACGGAAAACTAAAAGTACTGTATGCTTACTGTTTTCTGTTTTGGCATGTCAGAGACATGCCATTTACATTTCTATTTTGTATCCAGTCTTCCAGGGGAATTGGTAGATTAGCATACTTTAACACTTAAACAAGGTATTCATGTTTTGTCTGCATATTTATATATATACATATTGTTTACACCTACCACAAACTGTCTGGACTATTCTTAGTTACCCTGTCAGTCAATATCAACAAAACAACATGTAGAGACAATGACTAGCCAATCACAAAACCCAGAAAGCCCAGGACAGAATAACATTATATGTCCAGTATTCCAGTATTAGATATATGGAAAGAGAGGTAAAGTGTTTTCTGCTGGTAGCCCAGGGCAGCCCAAAGGGGATGCCATTAAAATGGCAGAGTCCTTGTTTCACAGTGAACTACTATGAATTATACCTCACACCCTGTTGGGTTGCATCAGTCAATCACTCTCTTTTTCTCCCAATTTTGCCACACTTATTTTTCTGTCCAATAATGTCAATGGTTGAAGGGTGTGAGCATTCTGTGAATTGCACACTAACGACACAATTTACAGACAGATCACCAACAATAAACTACAGTATTCGAGGGGGAAAAATAATGCCAACTCTAGTTTAGAGGCATTCTTCAGTCCATGCACAGTGGCAATGGTGCAGAAAATATCTAAGACGGTTCCTTAAGACAGTCAAGTCTTCTATGTTGTGTCCATTGGACCTGCTTCCTGAACTCTTCTACGTTATGTCCATTGGACCTGCTTACTAAACTCTTCCATTTTATGTCCATTGGACCTGCTTACTGAACTCTTCTATTTTATTTGGGGCCTCAATACTGTACTGATAATTGTGATTATACATATTATTTGACAAATGTTATACATTTATAACAGAACAATTAAATTCCCGTTGATGCATTTGACTCTTTATTGCATATTATTGCGTGGCAGTTTGAATGTGAAGTAGGATTTCGAAGTCCTATTCAAATATCACACAAAGTGCACTCACAGGGGAATTGGCCTTTGTCTTCATCCGATATACATCACTTCAGATCCTAATTCAATAAGGTCAAACTATGTGTTAACACCAGGATAGGAAGGACAAGGACACTGAGGTGAACCCAGATCTATAATCTCAGTTTGTGTGATATGACGACAGCAGGGCAACTAGAAGAGTCCTGTGGATATCTTATATAATGAAGACAGGGATGGGAAATTATAGACCAAATCCTGTTATTACTCTCTTTTTGTTTCATACAGTATATTCAGTCTCCTGGCAAAAAGATTTGGAGATTTTTAAAGAAGTGCGTAATCTTCTTTAACAGCTTATCATAAACTTTAATGATTTGGTGATAAAGAGCACAAAGTTAAGTAGCCGGTTAAGAGGATAACTCCCAGTGCAGTCTAGTGATTAGTAGACAGAAAGAAAATCCGGGCTGCAAATCCTAGTTCTGTTTCTTATTGGCTTTGAGGGGAAGAAACTGCATTGAGCTCCTCCCTGAGTCTAGTCACGGGTTAATCATTTTGAAAACTGGATGAATAGAAACCATTTCTTGCATCTCTTTTGAATCCAAACACATCTTTATTTGCTTATTTATGTGCCTGTGTGTCTCTGGTTACACCCGTCAAGACCCAATTACGGACTGCAGGAGTCAATCAGAAATATTTTTTCTACGTCTGAAAACTGAACTGTCAGTGTGCCATATTAGCATCTTACATCTGTAGCCTTAAGCTCAATAATGAGCCAGTAGATTTGCAGCCACTTTGAGCCTACCTAACAAGGGTAATTTAAGGAAGCTCTATGAGACAGGAAAGAAATACCGTATTTGTATGTCTTAGCCATCGTGATTTGAGACTAAAAACCTCTTTGTCTCAGCCAATAACCTAAAATGTCATAAAATGAGTGATATACCAACAAAGATTGAAGTTGTGATCTATATATTTATTTGGTGTAATTGAAATGTATGGACAGAGAAGAGTCCAGTCAGACTGTACAAAATCTGAGCTATATACTTACCTCACCTGACATCTAAAACTAATTACTGTCGCTCATATGTTGTTTTCCTACTCCTAATCAAGAAGAGTGGGTTGGAAATACTAAGTGACTCCGGAGGGAGGTGGAAGGACGTACAGTGAAAGACCGCGACAGACTGGCAGCGGCAGGTGAGTGTCAGGACGGTCTGTCAGACAGGGTGTTTGGCTGCTGTGGTGCTGCCGGGAGATAACAGGCTCTGTATGGTCCGGAGCTTCGGCTTACCTTTGCTGTACACCACACAGTTGTTTTTATTGTCTTCTGCTCCTTGCCAAGTCACATCCAGCAGCCACCTGGGGCCCGCACTGAGCACCACCGGGACGCAGCTCTTGGTCTTCTGGACGGGGACAGATAACAAACAATAATCATTCGCTTATTCTGGCGATTAAAGACACATTAATAAACCCCAAAGTAGGCCTCTCCGTCAGTGAACGCTAAAAAAGACGGACATTTGAGGAGGCTATGTTCTACTCTTCTACCTGTGGATGTGAAACACGGGGTCAAGGTCGTCATGACGGTTTGGAAAGGAGCAGTGCTGCAGTTTACGACACGGGACTTCAATTCTGCATTTTTCTTTTTTATATAATGAGCTGGTAATCTATGTTAACTTTGTAATTAATAGAATTCATGTAATTAACATAGTTTTTCATAAATGTTTTTTTAATTGTTATTTTTTGTGTCCCTACATTTATAGTGGATGGGCAGTGAAGGAAAAAGCATGAATGCCATTATTTTTTTTATAATTCTAGTTAATTAATACTTGCCACATTAATAAAGGTGTGTCAAAATCTTGTAAATAAAGTATATTTACTGCTAAAAACTTCATAGTAAAGACAATTAGTACGATTTAAACTGGTGGTTTATATTTCACATTTTTAATTTGTTTAAGCTTTGACATTTTGTATTTTAAATGATTGTATATATTTGGCATAGAATATGGCCAATTGTCTTTCATACAGAAAACTGTGATAACCTGAGGTACGCAAAAAAAGCAGCACTAACGTATACAAAATGGGATCCCATTGTTAATACAATTCTGTTAGTTTCATATGTGTAAAACACCTTTTCTTTGCAGCCTTCATTTAGGTGAGAGGCAGTGACATTTATGATAATTTGCACTATGAAACAATTTTAGTTGAAACATGTATCTAGTAGTTGTTGAATCTGACAGTGACCACGAGTTTACAATAGAGAAATTTTGGAAAAAAATTGCAATCAAAGTTGGGTATATCGCCTGACCCCTTTCTGAATAGGGGAATTATCATTGAGGATCATTCCTAGCGATACAGTGCAAGATCCTCTAGATTAAGAAGACCTTGGCTGTCTGAGAAGAATAATTCAGATGACTTTCAGAGTGAAGGAGGCAAGTGTATGGGAGTGAACTTTGGGCACATTGTGCTGAGCTATCGCTGGGATCTCACTATTTCCTGAAACAGGCAGGGAAGAATTTAAAGAATCAGTATCCATTTCAAAGGGCGATTGAGGTTACATTTTATAATATGCCTGCAAATTATTCCGAATGTGTAACGTCGTTTTTCTTCTGGGCCGGGGTCAAGCGTTGGCACTCCAAGTTATTTCAATGGAAGGAAAACAGGGAGATATACACTGTGGCCCCGACTGAATGTATTCACCACCAGACATGGAGAGGGGTCAGCTAGATTGTAAGGCTGTTCTATTTATTTTCATATGCTTTTCTATTCTATTTTATTTTTCAAATGGCATTTTTTTTCTATACAAAGGGTAATGAAAGCCAAGAGTACATCTTCAGTGGTCTTGGTGAGGAGAGAGGGCTAGCAGCATCCTTGGACGGCCATTACAGTAGCCTATTACTAGCAGGCAAAATGTCAGTATTTCAAGGCCATTACTTTTTAACCCCCAGGCCCTCCTTCATTAGTATGTTACAGAAATAGTTTAGCTAAGAGAAAATGGACTCTGGTGCAATCTCTTTCCGAGACTTCATTTCTTTTTCAAATTGAAACCGGCTGCCACCAGACACCACCCGTCTGCCTAATGCTACAGAAAAGCAGCAGTGCTTTTCACTCACTGTGTTTCAGATATTCCTTTGGAAAGACAGCAACACTCCTTCAAGAATAAATGTAAAAGGCATTTTCCCATGTTAAAGGTTTGATTTGGGACAGACATACACAAAAGATATTTCGTTGAGCGCTCAGCTGAGTGTTTAGACAGTCACAAATGCATGCCCACACACATCTTAGTAGCGAACAGGGATTAGAGGAATCTTTCTCTTTTGTCTCCTTTCAGAAGAAACAATTTGCTTACAATAATGAACCTACAGGTTGCACGTTCAAATCCCCAAAACATTGAATATACTATATATTCTAAGGAAAACCTAAACTGTAGTTCTTTTCGAACTCCTCGCAATGGTGGACTTTGGCCAGTCACACTGAGCTAATCAACAGTACATTATGTCTTCAGTATCTTATCCTACCATGGCAGGAGAACAGAGAAAGACCTCAGTAATTTAAGTCTTCTTCTATTTCAAGTCTCAAATGAGCTCAACAATAAAGTGGTATATCTTCAGCTAACCTGTAAATCTTGACACTCCTGTCAAAAGGGGCACAGGAGACGGGTCTGATCTGATTGTTGCTACGACAACTATCTAAAATGAGAATCTGATTAACCCTTTGTCAGATCTCTAGACTGGTGGGCATCTCTCTTATTCAGCTGTGTAAAGCTTCGTCTTCTCTTCCTGTTCACCTAGTCTCTAGGCCTTGTGGGAATTCACCATATTACACTGTAAAAACTAGGGAACACTAATAATACTAATACACTAATAATAACACTATAAGTTTCATGATTGTAAACACAAAATCCTTTTACTAGACCATATTCTACTGATTTAATTGTAAGGATTGTAATTTTAGGTTCACTGCGTCTTTTAAATGTTGATTGTGAAAGGTGTATTACACAAGAACATATTCAAAAAAATGTATTCATTAAAATAATTGTGAAACCATCACATATATTTTTGCTGAAACATTTTGCTAAAATATGTGTTATGTTGCTGAAATATATACAAACTTTCCATTGAAATGTATTACATAATACATTTAGACCCAATAAAATATATAATGACTACAGTTGCTTTGTATTATTGACAAAGGCAGTGTTTCTGGTTCCAGGGGGAGAAGCTGTGTCGATGGGTATAACACACAATGATGTCACCAGCTTTTAATCAACATTTTCCAGTACAGTAAATTAAGTACGTTTGTATTCAATGCTTCAGACAGAGCGAAAATGACGAGCAGAACAGTGTAATTCATCTGGAGTGAGAGGAATGCACTCAAATCTTACAAACACAAAAAAGACCAACCAATCGCAACTAAATATTGTGACGTAGATCAATGTCTCTTTTCTGTCCCACTTTCTAAACTAGAATACAATTGTTTTCAATAGCAAAAACCCTGATGTTACCATTTTAATGGTTGTTGCCACTAGCTTTAGAATCCATAGCTAGATATGATAGGATTTTATTTAGAACAAAATTAGATCCTTCCAAAGGAGCGAGTCCTAATATTTCTGCATTACATTGACATTGATTGAGTGTTCTCCACCATTTGCAGAAATTCAAATAGTTCAGATAAAAAAGAGAAACATGTTGAATGTGCACATTTTAAAAAAGTCTATATGACTTTTCTTTAATAACATAGAAAAGGAGTAAATTACAAGGAATATGAATGTGACAAAATATATATCCCTTTCGAAAGAAATGTCATGGATACTTGTAAGCCCTAGTTGAAACCTAGCTTCCGTTGCTCCCCATGGCGTGATACGTTGTGTTGGTGTTCATCCACCCTCTCCTCTCACACCAGTGCTTTTCAACACTCTTCCAGGCTTTTTTTCTAAGCTCTGTTACCATTCAAGCAACGTGTAAAAGATACAGCGTCCAAAACAGTGTAGTCAGCTAGGAAGTGATTACAAACTGATGCTCCAAATTCGCTATAAAATGAAAATCAATATTTCCACAAGTTGCTGCAACATAAAAGATAACCTTCATTGATTTTTGTAGACTTAGGCCTCTGTGATAAAATCTAATATAAATTTTCAGCCACACGGATTTGGATCAGAGAGCAGGGGCTGAACGATAAGTTCCGTTGCACATCTCTCAGAGTTGGATTTTTCCTCCTTCCTTCCAAAGGCAGAGCCCTAGCTATTTATAATTGGCCCTGTGTGAGGGAAAGCCTCTATCAGGAATCTGTTCTAATTTTTATTACTGAGAAGCTAAAGCCTGTTCCAGATAATTTGGAAATTTCAGGGGAATTGTGATGGAGCTGATGGCAGTGCCGGACAGACTCCAGAAAGGAGCTAACCTGTAATAGCCTCTGTGGTTGGGCTGATTAAATGTTGCCATAGATGAAAGACCTGCCATCACCGCAATAAATTAACCAATCACACAAATCCCAAGTCGCTACTAATCCCTCCTTGATACCATGATCCTCAGATCAGCTGAAGGAGGAGGTGAAGAAGAAAGTGGCTTGTGACACTCAGCTTTCCCCTAACTCCCTAGTTCCTTCTGTAAACAACCAGTTAATGATATAACCACTGCCCATTTCCCAACCAGTGGGCAACCCTAACCCTGCTTCCCCATCAGGCCAGCTGAAATCCATACCTGGTTGGGAATCATTTCCCCCAAATGTCTTTCTTTCTCAAGGTCACAACTATAGTATGTATCCATCTTGATCTCCAACTACAGAAAAGGTTTCTTTTAATTGTTTTCTTGTAATTGTTTTCATACTTTTACCTGCAGTTTTGCTTAAAAAAAAATCCAGCCACTAATATGATTTCAAGGTCTTAATATAAAATAACATATAATCCAATTCTTAATTTAAACTAGATCTTAAGTCCAGTATGACTATTTGTCATGCTGGGAATATCGTTGTAAATATAAAAAAAATAAAAACCGGTTCCTTTCTCAAATTTTTGTCTCCTGAGCAGTCTGTTTCTCAGTACCACACAGCAGTTGACCTAGCATTCATATTTTAACAGCATGTCACTAAAATATTTCATATGTAACTGTATGACTTCCTTCCATAGCATTCCTTGCTAAATGAAAAAGGTTGAAAAAATCCTATGGATGTGTTATGTCAATTTCTTATGTTATATATTACTTCCAGCAGTGCCAGTATATAGGGATAAAGGATTTGCACCTGTTTTAACACTGTTTACAGCATACTACAGCACCCTCACACCTTGATAACGTCCATTGCAATTAGTTGTTCACTACGATTAAACAAATTGCATGTGGTCAACTGGAAATTTCATTAGGGGAGATTTTCCTCTAGCTCCCCTTATCTCATCCCTGTATTCATATTTCTATGGCCTCAAGGACGGATGGCTTGCAGGGTCTTTCTGCTGAATACATGGTCAAATTCCTTTCTCTTTCAATATATCTTCAAGTTTCTATGCATGTTTAGAAAGCTCATTATCAGTACAGCAATATTTATGGATATTTCCCTTTTAATTCAACTGTAAAAAAAAGAAATACAATTATTCTTCAACATCCCAGATACCTGGAACATGCTTCTATTTCTCAGGTGTTCTCTGGGCCTTCTCTTCATCACGGCAGGATAGTTACATCTGCCCAAATCAAATGATACCTTCACGCAGCTTTCTTTCCCCTCTCTCTTGCTACAGTAGCATCTGCTATTGGGAGACTAAATAACAGAAATATGCAAAAATTGCACGCTAATTCCCGTTGGAGATAGATGTTGGCTGCTGCCCTGTCATAAATCAGAGCATTTCGATATGAAACGAGGCAAGCTGCTCTAATCATTTCTGCATTTCAAATTGGATCACTGGCTCAATCGCTTGGCTTTTAAACTGCTTGCCTAAGAGCAAATGTGAGGTGGGAGATAATTCGGCAGAAATCTTCTCCCTTCCCGCGCTCGCTGTGCTGCAGTTAGTTTACTGCTTGAGTGCAAAGTAATGTTGTTTTTTTTCTCCCCTACACACATCTTTCTTTTTTCAACTTTGTTAAATTGACTTTTCGTTTTAAATCGTTTAAATTGAGAGTCACCGCTGTTCCTGGAATCTTTAAAGGGACACCCATCTCTGTGCCTTTAGTTTGTTGTTGCTATCATGACAGCTACTATTGCTGTGCCTTCAGATCATGGCAGCTATACTGTATACCACGGGAAATATGTTATCATTCACTGACAGTGCTGTAAGCATCAAGGGTCATATTTCTGTTAGTCACTATTATAATTCCAGTCTAGGAGACTCAGCCTAGGTTCACAGGACAATTATGTTAAAAGACTGCGGCTAACGAGCCAAGTGAAGATACATTTAAATACGGAAACCACATGTTTGGTTACACATGTGTTTCTTAACCGCATATGTAAAAAGTTACCTTGAGTCTGAAAATCATGCAAGTATGTTGATGGGTCAATCCAGTAATACATACTGCACCAACTAGTACATAATGAATGATAGAGAGACAGAGAGAGACAAAGACAATACAAAACTAAAAGTGCATTTACATTTTACTGAACCTGCAGTGAGAGATTCTTCAAACTTATCCAATGTAGTAAGCTCAACCTGTCCTTTAGACAAGCAACCTGTCTGTCTGTCTGTCTGGAAATTGGGTTGTGAGGAAGTTCACATGTCAATAAATAAAGAAATTAATGAGGCCTAGCTGTTCACAGACGTGTTTGATTATACGTATACCATTTTGAAATAAGAACACTAACAGATAAATAAATAGTTGCAGTAAAAACACCCTCACCATTTGAAATATTTATCAGTATTGCCCCTCTGTCACAGAGTCATAAATGGCTATCAGTCCGCAGAACATACATCCAAGCATCCACTACCAGAGGACGACTAAGTCTTGTTATGGATAAAAGTCTCTATAAACAGATTGATATACGGTATCTGGTTTCATTTTTGGTTACAGCCTGGTGACAAGATGCAGAAAATGGACCCACTGAGCCTCTCTGAGTGTATAGATCAATAAATCCCCTAAGCATTTTGTTAATTTGGATTTTACTTACATTGATTAATCTTAATGTAATTATATTATTCCCATTCTCTTAATGATGTGTAATATTGAGTTTGTAACTTTCACATGACATCTATGTGGCAATTGTCCTTCTGTAACACCGACTAACAGTTGTTTGGAAAATGTAAATGCTTCATTGAAATTCCTATTTAAATGGACAAGGGTAGTATATGTTTCATTATTTGAAGTAGGTAAGAAAGAAAGCGACAGTTGAATTTGTAATGCATGCTTCACTACTTAATAATGACTAGGAGGTACCCAGACTGACACGCACGATGTTCTTCTGTTTGGCTGAGGTCAGAGAAATAACATCCCATGCCTCAGTTCTCCCTGTTTGACTTATTTGAATTTCCCATTTGAATTAAATTGGGGACATGTTTGATCTTTGCATGTAACTTAGGGCTCGGCTCCTGGAGCAATAAGAAGCTATGTGAGAACATAATAGAGTAACGTCAGCCAAGATGTGTTCACCTACACGGTGTTTTACTGTTCCCCAGGCTCACTGAACCAGCCAGGTGGCTCATACTCGGGACAGCTCCACTTAAACACACACCAATAAACCCATGCAAGATATGAAGACACACTATATCCGCCATTAGGGCCTCTCTTCACACATAAACACAGATCTGGGGAAAGTCACTGAAGACAAAACAATCCTATTCAAGGCAAGCTGATCCCTGAATAATGCCCTCAGTCAGGATGAACCTCAATGCCCCTTACATGCTTCGTCTTGGATGTTAATATATTCTTCAGAACTTTTATTTATTCTCTTTGAAGTCAGAAATCACAGGAAGAAAACATTTCTAAGCATGTACATGGCATTACAGTATAACTAAGTACAGAGCGCCATTTCTGCTTTCCCCTCCTTGAACTACAGACACATCTTTACCCACAGTGACATTTGCATCATTATTTGTATACCTGTGAGCAGAATTCAACAATTTGATTCTTCGATGCACTTCAGAGAAGACTGACAATATTTACACTGAAGAAAGTAAATATGATAAGGATGGTGAGCTTGCTCCCACTAAATGCATTAGACGTGAACTCCCTTATCGCAGTTTCAACACACGGACCGTTAAAACAAGGTGCTCCAGTACTGGGAATGGTCTTTGTTACCCAATTAGTTTACTGACGACCCTGTTGTATAATATTCCTGTTTTGACAGCCTCATACACACACACACCCTCTATGAACCGGACCCCCACGCCTGAGCATCGGACAATCTCCAGGCCTCCTCTCATCCGCTCTTATCAGGGTTCTTTATCTAAAAACCTCCACAGATTGAGGACCCATATGACCACCAACCAAATCAGCATTTCTTTCACAGAATACTTAAATGTTCTGCTGTTTACCCATCTGGAATCATTTGACATGGTTTGTCTTCAAGCATTGTTGGGCCTGCAGCTAAGCTAGCAATCCTGGGGTGAGGCACTGGAATGGACAATGGCAAGTTGGACAGGAGCACCTGGGGATAGAGGACCAGAGGATGAGGACCAGGGGATAGAGGACCGATGGATAGACGAGCAGGGGATTGAGGACCGAGGGATAGAGGACCAGGGTGTAGAGAACCAGGGGATAGAGGACCGATGGATAGACGAGCAGGGGATTGAGGACCGAGGGATAGAGGCCCAGGGTGTAGAGAACCAGGGGATAGAGGACCGATGGATAGACGAGCAGGGGATTGAGGACCGAGGGATAGAGGACCAGGGTGTAGAGAACCAGGGGATAGAGGACCGATGGATAGACGAGCAGGGGATTGAGGACCGAGGGATAGAGGACCAGGGTGTAGAGAACCAGGGGATAGAGGCTGGGACAGGAGACTTATCAGAGGCCAGCAGCAGGGGCTTGTCTCCCCATGGGGTGGCTGTCCTCCCAGTCATCACTTATGCTGGAGGAATTGAAGCAAGCAAAGCCTCAACGGTGTTCCTCGTCTCCTCCGCCAGCGCGGCCAAGAGGAAAGAGAACACAGCAGCGCAGTCTCAACCAATATAGAAAACTGGGCCGTGTCCAAAAGGCAACCGATTCATTTCCTATATAGTGCATTACTTTTAACTAGTGCACATTGGAGCCCTGCATAGAGAATAGGGTGCTATTTGGAAGGTGCCCCCTGTGTGGAGATGTGGGGGGCAGCAGGCAGTACATTATGGGTGGCATCAGTGGGGCTGTAATGATGCTTCTTGTTTGATGGTCCAGCAGCTGCTGAGTACAAACAGAACAGAACAGAACCGCAACATACCTGTTTAATACTGGATGTCCACTGCATTTAGGAGGACTTTAATAGATAACGCGATGATAAGCATGATGAAGTGACATGTGTTTTCAGATAATTAGACCCACTGACTTATGTAGTGTGTGTGAGTGCCAGTTCTGCAATTGCAAGTGTGTGTGTCTGAGTAAGGGTGTGTGTGTTGACCATTGAAACTAATAGTCAACTAAAACTTTACCAACACCATGAATAACTGTAGTCCCCCTGGTAATGTAGCATACTATCAGGAGTCGGCAAATGGAAACAATGGAGGATTATCTTGAGCACTTCTCAGGGAAGTTGTTTCAACATATCACAGGCACTGCCATGATGAAGACAGATGGCCAAGCAGCTGGCATCACTCAACTTCTTTACACTTTTCCGTTATTCCCTCCCGCAATAGACGTCTGTTGTGTATTTTAGTGGTATTTTAGAGGGAAAGTTGGGGATTTTGGCAATTATGCCCTTTATCTACTTCCCCAGAGTCAGAATGACTCCAGAATAAACGTTTTATGAATCCAAGTCCAGTATGAATGAAGTTGTGCAAGCCTGAAGTAGCATGAGACCGTAAAGATCCTATGGTTCAGTATTCTGTGTAAAATAGACCACTGGTTCTTAACTGGTCGACGTTCAAAACATTTTACTTTATTTTAAATGTTTAAACGGTTTTAGCAAAGGAATCTATGAAATTAGTAAAGAAGGTGAAGTATAAAATGTATTTTAAAATAAATTCATGGTCATTTTGGTTTTCACAACACAACAGGTTGTATGGTCACAGGAATTGCATGAATAAACATTTAACAGGCGGTTAAAAACAAAACATCTGAATACAATACCAATAACAAGCTATGCTTCCAGTCCCGGGTTCCACCAGCAACCGTATAGATACATTCTAGGTTCCTCTAAAAACCCTGCAACTAACATCATAAATTGTCACAAAGTGCTTTTCAGACACCAAGCCTGAAACCCCAAAGAGCTAGCTACAACAGTTAGGGGACAGTGTCTAGGAAAAATCCCTATGTAGGGTCCATAATTAAGAAGATACCTAGAGAGGAACCAGACTCTGGGTGACCAGTCCACTTCTGGCTGTACATCTGGTTTAAGCATGTATTAACAATAATAAACATTTGAAAGAAGTCAGTCAGAAGTCAATGTGACTTTGGCATTCTGATTGTAACAGCGTTAAGCTATATTTCAACTTAGAGAGCAAAGGTTATCAATAGTGCACTAATATTTAGGGTAAATATCAATTCCCTGTCTTTAGCACGATTGAGTAAATTATGTAGCCATCACAGGAAGGACAGGACACAAAGGAAGCCAGTGCATTTTGCCATCCTTATCTGGGGACCTGCCATATCTGTTTGTGGTTATGTAAGGACAGGAGAATGTCAGGTTCACTTGTAGATCAAGTCAGCCATGCATTATCTCAAACAGTGGAGCTCAGCCCCTACCGCCTCAACCCCAGTAGCACCGAGCAGCACTGAGCGCCTCAGAGCTAATACACCGCGGACGACATGGTCACAGAATGGATCCCAGCAGAGCAGAGAGAGAAGAGCCTTAGAAAGGAGCTTAGAAAGGCACCAGACAATGGCCACTAGCGTCACGCCGCCCCCTCCCTGAAATAGGTCATGACCTCAGCAGCCATTCCACTCTACAGAATGCCTAACCAAGAACCACTGTCTGTATAAGAATGTCTAACCAAGAACCACTGTCTGTATAAGAATGTCTAACCAAGAACCACTGTCTGTATAAGAATGCCTAACCAAGAACCACTGTCTGTATAAGAATGTCTAACCAAGAACCACTGTCTGTATAAGAATGTCTAACCAAGAACCACTGTCTGTATAAGAATGTCTAACCAAGAACCACTGTCTGTATAAGAATGTCTAACCAAGAACCACTGTCTGTATCAGAATGCCTAACCAAGCGCTGGTGTCTGTGTCATTCGAGGGTTTTGTATCGAATGTGTTTCTAATCATGACAATGTGCTACACAGTGAATTTATAATATCCTGATCAATAATAGTAATACATATATATACTAATATTTAAAGCAGAGAAATAAAGACAGATAATTACCATTCTACTCATCTAAAGAGACCCCTGCCTTAATATTGGTTTAAGCCCAATAATTAATTGATGCATGCAATCACAAGTTGGTTTCCTGCCTAAAATGTGGGCCCATTATTTCATTAGATGGAGCCACATTCTTGCTGCCAAAATGATTTGTGGGTCCAACATCGAAATTCAAATCCAGTTAGTGGTGATAATAGTCCGGTTTTACCAACCCCATCCAAGAGGGTATTGCATTCAGACGGAGAGGATAGGTCCACATCAAAAACAAATAAAGAAAATAGGCGAAATACAGTAAGTTGCTTTTTGGTTATTCCTTAGTTTGCTGTGTGCCTGTGTCTGCCAGCGTGTTGCCAGACAGCCTTAACGTGGAGGTGCTGTTCTGAAGCTCCACATCCTGGAGTGTCTTCTTGCATATGTAATTGGATGTTCTACTGTAAATAATTGCCTGGGCATGTGCCAGCCTGGTGATGATGATGATTTGGACGTGCGCGCGCGTGTGTTTCAACGTGTGTGCCTGTGTGCCACGCGCGTGTAAGTTAGCATGCGTGTGTATGTGCGTGCCTGTGTGTGTGTGTATGTGCGTGCCTGTGTGTGTGTGTGTGTGTATGTGCGTGCCTGTGTGTGTGTGCGTGCGTGCCTGTGTGTGTGTGTGTGCGTACGTGCGTGCGTGCCTGCGCTTCTGCCCCATCCGTACTCAACTCTCAAGTCCCACTGATTCTCCTTTCCAGCCATGTTGAATCCTCTTTTCCTTATCAGGCGGGCCCAGGCCTGCATCAGGCTCTCCTTGCTATGACAGAGGCTACAACAATAGGCCTGCGATACCGCTGCTTAGCGCTGCGTTTCCAAGGGGAAACCTGCCACGGGCGCAGATTAACAACAACACACACACACACACACGAAATAGACTGCAGCCTCCAAAACAAAACATTTTTCAGAATGCCTTCTCTTGATTAATGAAGCAATGACAAGAAGAAAAATATAATTTTGGCGTGGAGAAATACGCGCCACCACTTGTTAAAGTTTAGGTGTAGCTAACAATAAACATATTGAAGCAAAAAGGGTGGCCAACGGGAGGAGATAAATGTCTGAGTGATGGCTTGAATAATTTCTGGAGCTTTTTTGGAGCACGGGCGGTAGGACCTCATTTCTCACCTTGTTCTAAATTACACAATAAAAACACTCCTGACAGACACCACCTCTCTACCATGTGCAAATTAGGACAGTATCTCTCGTCATTTTCCTTTTCCTCTTCACTCTCCAAGTAAGACTCTATTCATAGCCCAAAAATTGTCAACAATTCACAGAAAAATCACACTTAATTCAACAAATACAGTAGAAGCTAGGCTTGACACATTAGGTTCCTGTATATAATACAGACACTGGGTCCCAGTGTATAATACAGACACTGGGTCCCAGTATATAATACAGACACTGGGTCCCAGTGTATAATACAGACACTGTGTTCCAGTATATAATACAGACACTGGGTCCCAGTATATAATACAGACACTGGGTCCCAGTGTATAATACAGACACTGGGTCCCAGTGTATAATACAGACACTGGGTCCCAGTGTATAATACAGACACTGGGTCCCAGTGTATAATACAGACACTGGGTCCCAGTGTATAATACAGACACTGGGTCCCAGTGTATAATACAGACACTGGGTCCCAGTGTATAATACAGACACTGGGTCCCTGTGTATAATACAGACACTGGGTCCCAGTATATAATACAGACACTGGGTCCCAGTGTATAATAGAGACACTGGGTCCCAGTATATAATACAGACACTGGGTCCAAGTATATAATACAGACACTGGGTCCCAGTATATAATACAGACACTGGGTCCCAGTATATAATACAGACACTGGGTTCCAGTATACAACAAACACCTTGGGTCCCTGTATACAGTATAACACAAACAAATGATGGATACCAGTATATATTAAAGACAGTGGTTCCAGTATATACTACAGACACTGGTTTCCAGTATATATTACCAACATTGGATTCCAGTTTATATTACAGACATTGGGTTCCAGTATACAATACAGACATTGGGTTGCAGAAGGAACAAACACTTTGGGTTCCAGTTTATAATACAGACATTGGGTTCCAGTAGAAATAATGACTTTGGGTTCCAGTATATAAAACAGACATTGGGTTCAAGTATATACTACAAACACTGGGACCCAGTATATACTACAGACACTGGGTCCCAGTACATAATACAGACATTTGGGTTGCAGTAAAAATACACAATTTGGGTTTGGTACATAATGCAGACACTGGGTACCAGTATATACCACGAACATTGGGTTCCAGTATATTCCATGCAGTATATGGATAGATTTAAAAAACAAATAAACTGGCTTAATGTGAACGTGGCATGCTAAAGACCAAAACATTCAAGTTATCACGTGTAACAGCATTTCCACAGCCAGCTGCTTTCCTGAGGTGTCTTCCTGTTTGTCCCCTGAGAAACACAACAGACCGAACCTAACGCAGCAGGCGGAAAGACACAGACACCTGAGCGGACTTCCAACGTCCCCTTTGGGGAAAGCGGAAGCAAGGTTGAAAATAACTGTATGCCTGACAATTGGATGTTTCCGTTTTCAGGGGACTACACGCAATACAGCCCGCAATATACAAAACACATATTTTATATATGATATAAATCAATAAAATGTACTGCTTTTAAATGGAAAGACCAATGCAGCGTTCCCAGTATGTAGCATGACTAAAAGGGAAGCCCACTACCGTCCTGTTGTAGACAAGCCAGCATCTCAGGAGTCTGACCTCCGACAACCGTCCGAAATGGTTCATTACCAACCGGGGGTAAGAACAGCCACATCCACCAAATCCTGGCCATTCTAAATAATAGTACGATCATAGAACAGGAGGGTATACCCTTACCAACCAACATCAACATGCGACAGAGCCTCACAATCTGCAAATGATTAGACCGTTTCCGAATCAATTATCAACAGCATCAGACACCATCTCACCAGCACACCAGGGCCAACCCTGGCCCAGCCGTGGGCTTTTTCTCTCACGGTTTGACCAGCTTGGTGTAATTACCACATCCAAGACACCTGCTACTCAATAGCTTTGACCCAGACGGGTCATTTAGCCTCTGATTGCAGCCATTTCTGTCTGAATGTCACAATTAATTTGTGTTAATTTGAGAGTGCGGGCTGCGTGGGCCGTGCCTGGGCTGGGCGGGGGGAAGGGGCTCGTCGCTCACCTGGTGGTGCGGTGGGGCTGGCTGGTGTAATTGGAGCCTAATAGTCTGATTGATCAGGGAAGAAGTTAGGGAGGTGAGGGAGGAGGCTGAGCACTGGCAGCTCCATCAGTCAGAGAGAAAGCAGAAACACAACAGCACCTTGCAGAACAGGACACGGAGCTGACCGGCTGGGGTTACAGCTTCGGGAGGCTCGGCTTCTGGGTTCTCCCTCTTTCTCCGTATCTCTGGTCTCTCTTCACGTAACACCCTCACCCCATGTCTGTTCGCCTGTCTTACTGTGTGTCTCCGCCCCCACACCAGGTGTCTCCCATGTTCTCATGATTGCTTGGGTATTCACACCCAGCTTTTCCATGTCGCTGTCGCCAGTACGTC
>JACXGK010000748.1:22159-91474 GCA_016801125.1 Novumbra hubbsi
AACCCCTGCCTGTGTTGAATACTCTACTCCTGTCTGATCACCAGTGTACCAAACCCCTGTCTGTGTTGAATACTCTACTCCTGTCTGATCACCAGTTTACCAAACCCTACCTGTGTTGAATACTCTACTCCGGTCTGATCACCAGTGTACCAAACCCCTGCCCGTGTTGAATACTCTACTCCTGTCTGATCACCAGTTTACCAAACCCTACCTGTGTTGAATACTCTACTCCTGTCTGATCACCAGTGTACCAAACCCCTGCCTGTGTTGAATACTCTACTCCTGTCTGATCACCAGTGTACCAAACCCCTGCCTGTGTTGAATACTCTACTCCTGTCTGATCAGCAGTGTACCAAACCCCTGCCTGTGTTGAATACTCTACTCCTGTCTGATCACCAGTGTACCAAACCCCTGCCCGTGTTGAATACTCTACTCCTGTCTGATCACCAGTGTACCAAACCCCTGCCTGTGTTGAATACTCTACTCCTGTCTGATCACCAGTGTACCAAACCCCTGCCTGTGTTGACTATTCAACTCCTGCCTGCTGATTAGTTTCCAATAAATACCTGAACAGTTAATCCTGACTCCTGTGTCTTGCATTTAGGTCCACACCTGAGTTCTGCCATGTCTCTCTGCTCTCACTCTGGTTGTTCTAGTCTCTTGCTCTCGCTCTCTAGTGTCTCTCTTGTCTCATGTTCTCACTTTTCTCTCTCACTCTGGTGTCGATAACTATATCTCTATAGTTTCTCTCTGGTCTCTCCTACATCTCGGGTCTCTGGCATCTCCCTAGTCTCACTTTATCTGATGTCTCTCTGGTCTCTGTCTCTGGCATCTCCCTAGTCTCACTTTCTCTCTGGTCTGTCACTTTCTAGTCTGCATCTTACACTGCAGACCCTTTTTCCATCAAAAACACTATAAAAATCTCCACCCAGTAGGGAGGAACTTTGTTTTCACTTCGATCCCTGCCTACTCCTTTACTTAGAGAATCCAATTACACATCCAAACATCCAAATCACAGTATTCATTTGAAAGGATACCACAGTGCATGTAGTTCTTACTGTCATTCCCTGTAAGACAACACAGATAAGGCAGAAGGATGGAACAGCAGGCCAAGCTGTGATCCTCTAACATCCAGAAAGTATGAACAACAACGTTGGCTGGACCTTTGATCCCGAAGGTTTGAGTGTCTAACCGGAGGGGTATGCGTGTCAACAGGTTCCTTCAGCATCAGCAGGCTTGCGTGTGGACACACCCTGGAGCTGCTGCAATAGCCTTCCATCAGCTGTGAAATCTGCAATCCTCTTCGATAAACGCTACAAATGTGACCCTATCTCTGTCCTGCAGATGCCCAGATTTCCTGTCATGGTATTTCCTTCCAGTTTTTTTTTCTCTCTCTCTCCCTTTCGTCTGCTAGTCCTGCCTGGACAACTGTAACGCACTGTTCGTCTCCCCCAGCCGTAGAGAGCCACCACACACCCATGTACCACAGTCCCACCGACCGCCACAGCTGTTGGAGATCCGCGCCGGTGAGATGCATTGTAGAAGAGTGTACAACCACTTTGTTTCCTGAGATAAGTGGGTCTCACAAAATGTAAAAGGAGAAGAACTAGGTTGTTTCTCGTCTCTGCTGCTGAGTGACCTCGCCCAAGACCTGATTAATAATCTCCTCAAGCTAAAGTCTTCGACGTCAACTCATCTAGTGAACACAGTTTACATGTTATTTGCTGGCAATCATCAGACTCAAGCGGGTTGTTGTCACATGTCCTCACTGCTACTAGCATGATAGACAACGATGTCATGGCAAGTGGTATGGAATACACACAATAAAACTCAGCGTCGTGCAGAAGTATGCAAGCGCCTGAAAGACCCATTTTGACTCCAGCTAGGGCATATCAATGTCACATAAACAGCTTAAATTTCAATGTGTGTGAGAGAGAAGGACAGGTGACGTTAACACCTTCCCTAAAGAACAGCCATGGGTAATCCATTCACCTCTGTGGTTTCACAATCTACTCCAAAAAGACGGACAAGAGATGTAATCGTCCCTAGAGGTCATACTTTAGAAGAGGAATATGAGAGCCCCTCTTGGCTGAATGAAGCAGAGCTCCATTAAAGAAAGCACAGTTTATTTCTACCTTTAAATGGTTTATACTGCCTTACTGACCCTGTAAAGGAACACCCAGCGGGCCCGACATGCATTACAACTACCCGGACTTCTACTTCTCACAGTACAAGTTGGGCTTGCTTCATATTTTACCTCATAAGGCTGTCTCCTGTCGGGTGAGAATTGTCTTGTTTCTGTCTTAAAATGCCAGAATTGGTAAGATACAGTACACAACTCCCTTTCCTCTCTGGCTAGAAAACAAGAGATAACATACCTTTGCAGGGGAAGGTGCCAAAGGGGATTACAGTGCTATGTATACAAGCACACTCCTTAATGACCAGGCGGTTGGTAATGCAACGATACCACGTGGTGTATGATGAGCTGCTGATGGGACAACATACGAACGGCAGCTTTATTGTTTATCTACAGAGCTGATGAATATGAAGTGCTGTCATATAACAGTAAAACTTTAAAGGCAGCTCGATAATACCGGAGATGTGCCACTCAAGTTCAGCTAGGCTCTAATGAGGCGTTGTGTGAAGCAGCTAACAGCCAGTCGCCTATTCGAGGGAACAGAGAGGAGAGAAGGGCAAGCAGTGAAGCATGGGAAGTTGTACCCAAGAGAATTGAAACACACTGAAGAGATCCTTAAAGGAACGGTGCCAGGGAGCTCTTCCTTTAGCTTTAATTGCGAGAAAAGATGGCATATTCCCTCAAACCCCTCCATGACCCATTATAGGTGAAGCCTAGCACCTGGCTCAGTTTAAGCGCCTCAAAAGGAGGATCTCAGGAGGGGATTGGATTCAGGCACCATGCAGAGTGCTGTAGCTATGCACCTAGCTACATTACCACACTGTCTAAGAGTACATTCAATAGCTATAAGGCACAAGAAATGGTGTGCTGTAGCTATGCACCTAGCTACATTAACACACTGTCCAATAGTACGTTCTATAGCTATAAGGCACAAGAAATGGTGTGCTGTAGCTATGCACCTAGCTACATTAACACACTGTCCAATAGTACGTTCTATAGCTATAAGGCACAAGAAATGGTGTGCTGTAGCTATGCACCTAGCTACATTACCACACTGTCTAAGAGTACATTCAATAGCTATAAGGCACAATAGATAGTGTGCTGTAGCTATGCACCTAGCTACATTAACACACTGTCCAATAGTACGTTCTATAGCTATAAGGCACAAGAAATGGTGTGCTGTAGCTATGCACCTAGCTACATTACCACACTGTCTAAGAGTACGTTCTATAGCTATAAGGCACAAGAGACGGTGTGCTGTAGCAATGCACCTAGCTACATTACCACACTGTCTAAGAGTACATTCAATAGCTATAAGGCACAATAGATAGTGTGCTGTAGCTATGCACCTAGCTACATTACCACACTGTCTAAGAGTACGTTCTATAGCTATAAGGCACAAGAGACGGTGTGCTGTAGCTATGCACCTAGCTACATTACCACACTGTCTAAGAGTACGTTCTATAGCTATAAGGCACAAGAAATGGTGTGCTGTAGCTATGAACCTAGCTACATTACCACACTGTCTAAGAGTACATTCAATAGCTATAAGGCACAATAGATAGTGTGCTGTAGCTATGCACCTAGCAACATTACCACACTGTCTAAGAGTACATTCAATAGCTATAAGGCAAAAGAGACGGTGCTGTAACAGGAGTACAGCAAAAAGAAAAGTACATATAGAATTTCGTCCTTCCACCAGAAGATCGAATTTTGTGACACAACAATCTGTGTATTTTGCTCCCCATTTGCTGATCTATTTGTTTATCTATTTTGTAATAATCGCTTTAGGCCGAACAACACCTTTCCCTGTGACTTTATAAATGATACACCACTTAATTGCTTTATTTACCCCATGCACTCAGATCAATGAAGCTCAACTATTGATGATACATTTGCCTGTTCACTCTGACGGCCTGTCATGTAAATTCAACAAAGTTCAAGATACATACACAGTAGGTGTGAATCATTAGAATAATTCTTTGCTCCAGGACAACGAGCCTGAACTCAGGAGGATCCTATATTTCATGGTTAGCAGACTACCAGAGCTATTTAAAGCCATTGATGACTTCAGAACCATGAGGGGAGCTTAGAAAACAGTCCGAAACCACTCAGAGAATGATTTAATAATGTTATAGCATTAAAGAAATCCATCAGAACAGGCAGGGCCTCTGAGTCGAAAATCCTTGAGGACTTTTCCTTATGTTTCTTAACAGGATAAATGTGAGATTGGTTTTTAATAAGAATGTTCTTAATTAATCCAAATACAAAATGAAATCTGAAAACTCTGGAGGACCAGTCGTTTCACCAGTGCACCAGGTCAACAAATTTCCCAGCCGTTAAAGAGGAACTTCACTGGGACGTTTTAAGACAAGAGGGGCCAGTGGATTGATGTGAGAATTAGTTAAAAATAGTCACATCAACTATAATGGACTGTTTGAGTGAGTCAAGGGTCTGGACTGAACAAAAATATCCATGATATAGAGTCACAAAATAGGCAGACTATTAAAAAAATACACTTCTAAGCCTTTTGCAGGGGACCGTTTGAGGGGATCCTAGGAAAGACTCAATGGATCTCATTCATGTGTATCGGTTGCCTCCTCCCTCCATTAAAATAGATTATAATCCACCCAATCACCCACGCACTCAATCACCCCCCATCAACCCTCCAATCACCCACCCAATCACCCACCCAATCACCCTCCTAGTCACCCTCCTAGTCACCCACCCAGTCACCCATTTAGCCCCTGGTCATCAATACCAATGCCTACAGAATGTAAGTGAATGAATAGAATATGTAGGCCAGCATGTTGGCCCCCAACCATAAACCCAGACTGACCAGAGACATGGGGACAGATCATTTCATGCTTTTCTGCTGGTCCCACGTGTGGATATGACAGGATCAGTGAAATGACCAGACATGGATGTATGACCCACCATGCTGCTGCCGTCAGGGTTCATCTCGATCTTCCCGTTGAACGGTCCCCATGTGGTTCCCACAGGGAGCTGCTGCCGGCTGTGGATCCGGCGCTCGCCGTCCTTGTGGAAAGCGTCCAGCTCTCCTGTAAAACACCAGGCATCGAAACAGTCATACATGTTGTTCTGTCCTCTAGAAAACACCAGGCATCGAAACAGTCATACATGTTGTTCTGTCCTCTAGAAAACACCAGGCATCGAAACAGTCATACATGTTGTTCTGTCTTCTAGAAAACACCAGGCGTCGAAACAGTCATACATGTTGTTCTGTCCTATAGAAAACATCAGGCATCAAAACACTCATACATGTTGTTCTGTCCTCTAGAAAACACCAGGCGTCGAAACAGTCATACATGTTGTTCTGTCATATAGATGGCTGTCCCCCTTCTCGGGGATGGTATCAAATGTCCTGGTGAAAGATCATTTAAAACAGTAAGAGTAAAATCATGACAAATCAAAATAATTAATACTTTTTTATATTATATATATATCCTATATGCCTGAAAGGGGTCTTCCCTAAAGATAATGCCTCTAAGAAACAGTAGGGTCTTAGTGTCTGGCAGGCACAGATGCGGAGAGGCCAGGGGATTACTATTTATTCCTGTTTTTCCAGGAAGAAGCAAGGCCCCTTTTCTGTGCAGAGCTGCACTTAATGAACTGTGTAACAGGACAGCACTGTTAGCATAGCTGGCTAAAACACCCCTGCTATCTTATCTCTTAGATTCAGTGTACTTTTTTGGGACAGTGATTAATCTAATAGTTAAGATAATGGAGCCCGAGCAGTGGCCACCGGCAGGTTTCAGGGGGAGACGAAAGTCATGCAGGCCTCTCAAGTGCACATTTCCGCCCGGTCGCCTTGACAACCCCCGAGTGCCCTGGTTGGAGGATTTAGACCCTCAACCCCTCAAGTGCTATCTTCTCTATCTTCCTGTGAATGTCTACTGTCTCACCGAGCACAAGTGTTCTGACTGTCTACTGAATTCATAGGAATCTATCACCCAATCACTGAGGCATGTGTTCATCCTTTCTTCCCGTTTCTGTAAGGCAAACAAGGAGTGCAGTACAATCTACTTAGTTGATATATTCCCCCGATCAGTACATCTATGAATGATATGAAACGAATCGATGTTCACAGTATTGTTCACAGTACTGTTCACAGTATTGTTCACAGTGTTGTTCACAGTATTTCTTTTAACCTAGATATGCACCGGTGTTGTAGCTAATCAGTATTCGAGGCATGTCGGCTGAAGTGAAATGATCACTGAACTTTATAATAACGCTCCTGTGATATACTGTAATGACCTATTCAGCCGAGGTATATTCTGCAAATATCAGTCTTGTATCTGTGGCACGCTATTGTGTCAGCCTGTTGGTATGGAAATGCTTTCATCTAATGTGCTCCTTCTCATGCATAAACAACACGAGGTGACGGGTGGCTACGCTAACGCTAGGCTACGTGGTTGTTGTTGTTGTTGTTTCCAAGGGATCACACACACCTGGCTCACATCGTACCCTGGAGTCAGGGAGACAGGCAGATTTCCATTGAAATGCTGTATTTATCTGAGTCTCCTGATACAATCAGTAACACACTGCGGTACAAAATAAACCTACAAACATTACAGCCCAAACAACTACTTGCTGATGGGCAGTAGATTGCCAGGTGGTTAGAGGGTTGTGCCAATAACTGAAAGGTCACTGGTTCAAATGCCAGAGGCGATAAGTTAAAGTATGTTCTTGTCCCCTTCAGGCACCAAACATAAATTCCTATGAACCACTGTGGATTGATGTGTCTTCTAAATATCAATTTAGTTTATATAAACTGTACTCCATAAGGAATCCTTATACTTTTGTGTGTGACACCAGAACCCCGTGAATAGTGTACAGAAAACAAAAAATGCACAGGGATCACTTCATCTCACCTTCTCCTTCCTGTCATTCCCAAGCCCACTGTCTTACTGATGCTGTGGTGGAAGGTGGCTAAGCTCATTAACAGAGAAATGATTAAACATTGGTGCACAGCTGGCCGGCATCAGAGTCAGCAGGCTCTCTCGGTCTGATGCGAGGGAGGGAGCTTGCAGCCACCGCTTGATGCATTCTGTTAGTCCTCTGATAAGAGCAAGGCCCTTTACCCACTTGGATGCTACTTCCTGTTTATCCCCGCTTGACACACCGTCCACTAGCTACAGTCACTTACATCATCTTGATCTTTCTGTCTCACCCCCCCCCCCCCTTCTATCCCCTCCCCACCCAACCCCCACCCGCTTCTTTCTCCTCCCCACCCAACCCCCACCTGCTTCCTTCAGTTTGTGTGAGAAGGGGGGGTGGGTGACAGTAGGTGTGATAGATTGGGGAGAAGGGGTACGAATCGGTTGGCATATTGAGGTCCACATCCAGTGTTTGTGTGCCAGCTGTTTGCATCTCGTACCAAATTTTGCCCGAGGACTTTGGCTTCCAGCTGGTATGTCACATCTGTTGCAAGATACAATCCTCCAACCTCAACAGAAACAACAGCAGAGTCCAGTAGCTGTAGATAATAAAAATACTAAAAGATACGCATTGCGATATAAGCAATATAAGTGGATATATGGTTCGGTGGACAATGTACTATACTCCCTCACATATATGTACATTTTAATAGTAAGTGTGGGAAGTCCAAAACTCTAAAACTTCTTGCTAAATGTAATAAACCCTCATCACAAAGTAAAACACACCCAGAACTTCACCTTTTCTCCCAAATCAAAAACAAGGCTTGAAAGAAGTTCAGTGAGCTAATAGACATAGTTTATCCCATGCTGTCCCACACAATGTCTCTCATCACCACGTAGTAAAATGCAACAGTCCTTGGCAAGAGGCGACTTACGATGTGACTAAAGAGGCCCCCCCCCCACCCCCATCGATAACATCATCATCTGTCGCTAGGCTCTGGAGTCTGTTCCTGCTCCATCTACTCTCGACTGATACTTGGCAGACCAATGAATGTCCCTTTGTGTGTGGAGAGATCCTCCGCAGATAAAACCCAAGATGCTTCACACTGGCATCTGTTTGTTTTTCTGTCATGGTGGACAGGGAGAAAGAGAAATAGGGAGCCTCATCTCGGCATTTCTCATACAGTGCTATATATATATATATATATATAATATATATTTACACATATACATATAGAGTGAGAGAGAAAGGAGGAGAGAGAAAGAGAGAGATGCCCCAAAGCTGAACCCATCACCATGTTTTTAAATTCAGTATAAGATCTCCTATCACAAGCCCATGCCCTGCCAATTAAAATAAGGAGGGAGGACATTGGCAGTGCCTCCATGGCTCTGTTCATTTTAGCCAGTAACTGGTGGGCGCCGGAGTCAACAAGCTCTCAGATGCCTCTCAATATGACAGCGTGGTTGTCAAAGGGCTCAAGATGTTAACCGAGAAAGAAATGTTACCACCATTTTACCATAACCTAACATAGTCGGAAACAAAAATGAAAGTACACTTCCTATATATGTTTTTCATGTGGATAAGAAGCTCCTGTACTGAAGGTTCTAAGGGTGGTATTTCACAAATGTTTGAGCGCTATGGTGACTTCCTAAAGGATGATGATGGACAGACTCATTTCATATAATAATGTGCTCAAAATCTCCTGAACTCCATCCACTTAAAATGTTACTTAATTCTTCTATAGTGAGATTTCAAAAATGACGAATGACATCATCAGGTGGCTGAAGATTAACAGCAGGTTTACTGTAGCCATTAAAACATGGATAGTAGTACAGTGACCAACTGAATATTTTCCTTGGTCGCCTTTAACAATTATACTATATATAATTATACATAATTAAATCAGATTATTGTCCAAATGTATCTTTCTGGAACAATAGAAAGAAAATACAATTACGCTTAAATAAATTGAATTCATGAAATGGTAACAATTTAAAACATGTCTGTCTATCCAACGGAGAATGGTGTACAGTAGAGGACATCAGGACTGCTGTGATAATAACCCTATGTCTGTCGGTCTATGGAAGCAGCTATCACAAGCATCGCTATTGATGAACCAGGTTATAGAAGTGTCAAATGGGATACAAGTTAATATACCACGTGGAGCCTATGAGGGTGAAATGGAATGCACTGTATCTCTCCACAAAAGGTGCTACATCTCAAAAGGAGAAGAGATGTGATATGAAATTTTACTGCTGAAGGAGAAATGTCAGTGTGCCTTGATAAGAGAGCGATGAACTTTCCTCCCCTTCCCCCCAAACCGCCATTATCAGGTCCAAGTGAACAAAATGCATCATTTATAACCCAGAGCAAGCCTATTATCTCCAGGCAAGACACTTGTTTTAAAACACAGAAGGACCTTTCTCCCCTTCTTTCCCTATCCTCCTCCTCCGATTCTCCTTTTTCCCTCTCCCCCCAGATGAGTGCTCCCTTCTTAGCCGGCTCATGCCCTCCTTTTGAGCAGCGGGTGGAAGGAGAAACTTTATCATATTGGAGAGCAAGTTTCCAAGACAACCGCATGAGCATGGCTTAGAGGAAAGGGTCCCCGGAAAGGGACAGGCCATATAGGTCAGTGTTGTTTTAAGACCGGCCCTATAGCTCAGTATTTGCTCAATCGTGTTTAAAGACTGCCCCTCATAGGTCAATCATGTTTAAAGACTGCCCCTCATAGGTCAATCATGTTTAAAGACGGCCCCTCATAGGTCATTCGTGTTTAAAGACTGCCCCTCATAGGTCAATCATGTTTAAAGACTGCCCCTCATAGGTCAATCATGTTTAAAGACTGCCCCTCATAGGTCAATCGTGTTTAAAGACTGCCCCTCATAGGTCAATGGTGTTTAAAGACTGGCCCCCGAAGGTCCATGGTGTTTAAAGACTGCCCCTCATAGGTCAATCCTGTTTAAAGACTGGTTCATAAAAGATTGTATAGATAGTCTTGTCTTAACTAAGTTAAGAATGTATTCTGAAGAGAAATGCCTAATTTGAAGTGATGTTGCATGGTTATACTATATTAGAAGAGTTGTGTCATGGTAATACTTTATTAGAATAGTAGTGTCATGGTTATACTTTATTAGAAGAGCAGTGTCATGGTAATATTTTATTAGAAAAGTAGTGCCACGGTTATACTTTATTAAGAGTAATATCATGGTAATACTTTATTACAAGAGTAGTACCACAGTTATAGTTTATTAGAAGAGTATTGTCATGGTAATACTTTATTTGAAACGTAGTATCATGGTAATGCTTATTTTAAGTGCAATTTCATGACACAGTTCATATCTATGTCATAACATGTCACTACTACTAAGCTAGGTTGGTGTAACCTGTCATAATATTGTTAAAACAGTGTCATGACAGATATAGTTAGACCAGTTGTGACAGATTGCATCCTATTTCATCCCAATAAAGAAGTTCTGTACCAAGAACAGAAAAGACAACAATAACTGTTGAAAACCAATGATGGTAAAAAGTAAAAACATGAAAGAAAAACAATGAATTATGAAAGAAAAACTATTTACAAAGGATAATGAACACACTGAGCACTTGCCTGATTTATACAGTATATATATTTATACTATATATATAGTTTAAATAAACGCTGAGGCATTGTGCTATCATTAAACAATAGGAATATGTCAGTTGTAAAATACTCTGTTTGATGAAAAGCCAAGTGCATCTAGCAGGAACCGTGAAAGACAACCATCTCCACAACATCCATCTTATACAGGTGCCATAATGCCTATTGATAGCATGTAAAAGGCAGAAGAACTTAAAGAATGATAGTCCTCATCTTCACACAGATATCTCAAACAACATCTAGAGGACGCCACATTATTCTTTACATTTGATGGTTTTATATTTTGAGCAGCTGGATATTACTTTTTTTCTGGCCTGCCAGGTGGACTGAATCATTGTTTTCTATATGATTCTATACATTTGTTAGTAATGCATGCACATATAACTGGTTGGACTTTTGCTCGGTTACTAATACAGAATGTTATGAACTAGACAAGGCAATGGTAAAACATGTGGGCCAATCAGCGTCATTTTGCAAATGTAGGATCTCTGTGGTAATCCATGTTATTCACCCAGGTTCAGTCAAAAAGGAGGCGGTGCCATCGGAGATATTGTGTGTGAAGAATGTCACGTGTCTGAGACAGATCCACAGTACTCCTTACAACCTCATTGGTGGGGGACAACTAGGGATGTAGGGGAGCTTTAGAATACTGCTTCTCATTAAAGAAAAGGAACCACATTTAAGTATAATCACTTCCAAAAAGAGGAAAACAAACCAACAGAAATAATACACCCAAACAAGGCTACAGCAGCAAACATTGTACAATAGTATGTGTTACCTATGGGATTTAAATCTGCACTTTATTTACAGACTGGAGTATTTCAAAGAGCTCCTGAAACCACTTCCCAAGTCAATTACCAGATTTCAAACTTTCCGTAAATGGGAATTCTGTTTTTCCTGGGTGACCTAGTTGTCTTTTGTGAGTCAGTTATAGCCGCAGCAGTTTGACAGTCAACAGATAAGATGGATTAAGCTTTTTTTCATCCAGTTTTGATGTGAACAGCATAAAAGCAGGTTAAATCATCCAGTTTCAGGAGTATTTTTAAATGCCTGGAGATAGTGTGATAAAGAGGCTAAACCTAAGACTTGCGCTGGGAAGGTCAAGGTGGTGATTTTAGAGAGCAGCTACCTGCTGATGAGGCCAGCTCACTGTCTCTGTCAGAGAGGGCTCATTGGACCAGCCAAGCCCTCCTCTCATCGCCGTCAGAAACGATACACGTGAGGAGTGAAACGAAATCTACCAAGCCAACGACGGGCATCAAAGAACCATGCAACTACCGCGCCAAGCGTATGTGGGTGTGTGTCTTGTGTGTGTGTGTTTGTGGGAGTGTTTTCAGGTGAAATGGGAGTATAGGATGTACAATACATGTCTATTTCTGTATATTTGGTATCTTCCCAAGATGCCAGTGCTATTCTGTAAATAACCCCTTTGTAATTATCCATGGCTTATTTTGTCCACTGCAAACAGTAAACGAATGAAGGGAGCTTCAGAGACTAATATCTCTGTGTATTTTAAATGACTGCTTTAATGTTTGCAATCCTTTCTATATGATTAACATCACCTATAGTGTGCAACTATTATTTGCAATTTAACAGTAACTGCATCTTACATCTCCAAAGAAATTGATATGTATGCATCATTTTAACATACAGTGTACAGTAGTACAATATAAATCTTGTCCATTTATGTCACGTGGGATATTAATGGGCAAGATTTTCATCGCACAACTAAAAATTCCTATTCAGCGTGGACAGAGGAGGGGACTGCTCCAGTCATGTGATCAGCACTAACCAATCCTGAAGCAATTCCGACTTCAAGTCACACAGTGACGGAAAGGCTATCGACATATAAACCCCAAATGACAACATCTAACCGGCACAGAAAGACTCCAAATCTAATCACTGCCTTCCTGACATGCTACAACACAACGCGCTGCCCCTGTTCATCTGGAAAACAAGTGGCGTTTGGTTCGAACACCGGAGACATCAGGGACGTATTTGACTTCATTCTGTGGACGTCTTTTCCCCCACTGCTCCCCATGTCAGTGACAGGGGAGAATAAGCCTATACAGAGGCCGCTATTGTGAAATGAGAAACTAGCCTCCTTCACTGCCAGAGACCAGATGCACCTCTCTCTCTATCCTAATCTGTAAACGACTTAAAGGAGCCTTATCTCCGGGCTCTTCTGCTTCATTTCATGCTTGATTTACTTTAATTTGTCTGATAGGGCACAAGGATTTGGAAATGGCCCATCTTTCCGCGGAAAATGTTCAGATTTTTCTCTGGCATTGTTATGCGGGGGTTTTTGACTTCTCTCTCTCTTCTTTCCGGTCTATCTTTCGCTCACTCTTCAGCTCTTTCTCTCTCTCCTTCTGTCCTCTCCCTCCCACCCTCTCTTGCTCTCTCTATCTCTATCTCTCCTCCCTCGCTTCCTCCATCTCTCCCTTTTGCTTCCTTGAGAGGGAATCTCACCCCAGTGCAGCAGTCTGTTTGAGTGCCTTTAGATTCCAGCTAACGCAGCAGAAACATATATTTTTCCTTTTCCATGTGCTGGCGTGTGATGATTTTCTGATGGGCCGACACTGGGATCTTGTTTGCCTTTCAGATTCTCATTGGGCACGGTGCAGCCAAGTGCTTCAAACCACAAAGATCTTATGTTTAAGTTAAGAGGCAACTGGCCCTCCAGTTTAGCAAGTGGGTAACCGGCTGGCGCTGATAAAGTCGCTCCACAATGGAGGAGTAAGAGACGGGGACAGGAAGCATGTCAGGTGGCTGCATGGCGGGGCTCTTTTCTGGTGGCCCACGGGCTGACTGGCTGGGTGACTGGCTGACTGGCTGGGTGACTGGATGACTGTTTGCAGAGCATGCTGGCTGCTCGCATCCCATTACGCTGGGCAGGTCTGCACATAGGAGGACCAGCCCACCTTGGAATGACTCTTTGTGGTCAACAGTCCAAAACAACTATGATGATTAGCGTTATATGACAAATAACAGGGAGGTGGTCGTGTCGGCTACTAGAACATCAGTTTTACTGTCTAATCAGATAAATGGTAAAGTCTGTCACTGTCTAATATGGTGGGTCTGATAAAACGACTCACATATTTAGCCTCTCACACACTGACGTCACTGATGTCACTGGCCCGCCCTCTATACAATGTGCACCATGTACACACACACACACACACACACACAGGAAAGCATTGAAATTCATCTCACATCCGGAATGTTCTGTGTGTCTGTGCACGGTGATAAACAGAGTGATGATCCGGCCACACGTCTTTATCCACGCTCCGCTTTAATTAACGCCGGCTTGTTTGTTGAAAAGATTATTAATATGCCAAGGAAAAATGCATAATTGAATACCACAATACTCACACAATCAGGGAGGAACATGTCGTTTTTATTCTAATCATTATTATTACTATGATTTGGTGTTTGAATTCATTTGACAACCGATGGCTGCCCCCCCCCCCAAGAAACCCAGCTGGAACTCATGTGACCAGGGGGCCAAGCTGGGCACAGATGTTTACCAACACACACACACACACACACACACACACACACACTGAGAGGCAGGGGCCACTTCTCTCATATCAAAATGAATGAACCGTGTGTAAGTGTGTGTGTTTGTGTGTGTCTAAAAGAGAGACAGTAGGAGTTAGACAGACGGGGTCACATTTAAGACATCCAGTATAATTTCTAAAGAACCATAATGCACTCAACGGAAAAACAAAAAGTAGAGTATATAAAACATGACCCAAACCTAAATTAATCATGGACGATGGAGGAATAGCACAAATAAAGTTACACGGATTAATATTTACAGAAAACAATCAACACTGTTAGACACCCCTGGAAACTGGGTTCTAAATCAGATTCATATTCATAAACAGTGTTAATTCTCACACAGAGAAATCTTCAAATTAATATAGATTTATTATTTTCTAGTTTTACAGTTATTCTCTTGAAAAACTGGATATCCACACCTCATCATTGCACTGGCGCATGGAACCTCATCTTTAGATAGTGCCCCTACTGGTGCTCCAACACCAGTTAAAACTGCATCTGGTGTCCCATCCAGGGAGCAACCTGAGCCCAGAGGATCACTGAGACCTGAGGATCACCTACTGGAGTGTGGAGAACTAGACAGAGGACCTACTGGAGTGTGGAGAACTAGACAGAGGACCTACTGGAGTGTGGAGAACTAGACAGAGGACCTACTGGAGTGTGGAGAACTAGACAGAGGACCTACTGGCTTTCAGCCTGGGATTCCCCACAAACTGAGAATAAAAAGTGTGCTGAGATAACAGTTTCCCTGTCTTTACTTCCAGCTGTTTGTCATAGTATCATAATCAGGATCTTAAATTATGATATGTACAATATATTGTTTTTGAACGACCTGAAGAAAATGCTTTGAATAAATCTACTAGAAAGAGGAGACAAAAAGTCCTCTGGAGAATAGCCACGTCCAAACGTATTGATTAAAGAAAAAAAATACTTTTACTTTGCTGAAATAAAAGTCCTAACTACATCCTGTAAGTCTCTTTAAAACGCTGTAGGTGTCTATCAGAAGAGCTGTAACATCCTCATCTTATTATGATTCGGACCGGACAGACAGTTCTATCAAACCTTTCAAATGGATCTGGCTGGCTACATTTCCGGCAACAAAAGCTCTGCAAACTCCTCCTGAAGGATAAATCTACATCCTAATATTTCCAATCCAATTTAACTGGAGCAGTCGGAGTGGTCTGAGTACTAGTTTACCAATCTTTGCTTTCCAAGACTCTGTGTGCTGAAGGCTTGAGGGGTTCAATCAATGGCGCTTTGATCTCGGCTGGAACTATAATTATTTAACATTGTTACAAGGATTTCTCTAATCCACCCGACCATTAAATCCCTTTTCCACCCTCATCTTCTGCAGCCTCTAATCTGCATCTGTGCGCCCCGTTTGTCTCTTCAGCTCATTCCAGCGTTCATCCTCACTTAAAGTACTTCGGAGTCAGAATTAAAAATGCTCTGTTGCCGTGCAAAACTTGTCAGGTGCCAGGAGAACGCGCGTGTGTGTGTGAAAATGCGTGTGTGTGTGTGGTAGCGTTATTGCCGTGTTCCCCTGGTCCTGTGTGTTGTGAAGGGATCCTATATATAGATCCTGACCAGACAACATGGAGCCGGACGGACGTGCCCGGTTGTACTCCGATGAGTCAGAAGTTGGTCCTGACTAATTCGGGCCTTGGCCGTCATCTCTTCACCGTGGCGGTAATTCAGACTCATGAAGAAGAGGACCCGTATCCCCCCGGTCCGTTCCTCTGTCCTCAACTATTTCTGTCTGTCTTGCACATTGATATAAATAGCAGCACAGCGGCTGCAAACATTCGCTGAGGCACCTGCCACGGTATTGTGGCCATCTGCTCCGCGGTTGGCACGTGTGCATGCAACCTGAAAAGGTGGTTCTGTGTGGACTGGAAGGGAGGGAACATAGCCATCCCTGCAAACTCAGAGGTGAGACAGTGGTCATCATCTGAGGATAGACAAACTTTTGTGTTTGATGACCCGATAAAGGGGGTTGACTTTGGCAGTGTGTGATTGGCTGGAAGGATGAGCGGGCGGGGCTACTCCTTCAGATGACCCCAACCTGTCCAGAGGATAGTAGGTGGGCAGGGCTAGAGAGGATGGTAGGAGGGCAGGGCTATAGAGGATGGTAGGTGGGCAGGGCTAGAGAGGATGGTAGGAGGGCAGGGCTATAGAGGATGGTAGGTGGGCAGGGCTAGAGAGGATGGTAGGTGGGCAGGGCCAGAGGATGGTAGGTGGGCAGGGCCAGAGGATGGTAGGTGGGCAGGGCCAGAGGATGGTAGGTGGGCAGGGCTATAGAGGATGGTAGGTGGGCAGGGCTAGAGAGGATGGTAGGTGGGCAGGGCCAGAGGATGGTAGGTGGGCAGGGCTAGAGAGGATGGTAGGTGGGCAGGGCCAGAGGATGGTAGGTGGGCAGGACCAGAGGATGGTAGGTGGGCAGGACCAGAGGATGGTAGGTGGGCAGGACCAGAGGATGGTAGGTGGGCAGGACTCAGTAAGTTCAGGACGATTCGAGCGGAGAAAATGACGTACAGCCTGGTTGTGTGCAGGGCTCCCCTCTGCTTCCCTTCTCCATACAGCTGCGCTCTTTGACGGATTATCTTCCAGACTGTTTATCAGATGTATCCAACCTAGTACCATTTCAGGCAGTGTGTTCTTTAGCAGATTTCAACAGTGAAATAACAATGATATCACGTTAACACCCAGATGAAAGGTGATATCATGTTTACAGATATACATCAACGTGTCGGCTTAATCACCCATATAAGCCTTAGCTAACGACTGCATTCCTACAAATGTAGGGAGAACGTGTCACCCTGTACAGAGACCAAAGCAGACATATTAACTGAGAGGGAACCCCCCTCCCAAGCCGTGTCCATGTCTTTCACAGGGGGTGTGGCTCAAAACAGCAGACATGTAGATAAGAATGTGCAGAAGTTCATTACCAGCTCTCATTTAGCCTTGAGGAAAACTAGCAGATCTGTGTGGAGACAAAGTACTTTACAGTCATGCTATCTCCCATTATTCATCACGGATTTAAAATAACCATGACACCAAATGAACATAAAAAAGGGATCGTTGTGCTGATTGACATGGTTCTATTTAGAACTCCCTGGGTGTCCTCTTAGTACGAGAACCAACTTTAGAAGCAGAGCACCCATCAGATTTATGCGGCGCCAAAGCCGGTTTTAATGGCTCAACGGGTTAGCACAAGGCGCCAAAAGCCTAAAGGTTGCCGGTTCAAATCCTGCAACGTCTGAATGCCAGTAAGTTGCTTTGGATACAAAAAATAAGCGAAATGACCAGTTGGCTGCTTTGTGTCAAACCAGGGAGATGATCATGACTCAACCTGTACCGTTCTACTGAACAGCCATTCTACATCCCATTTAGATACTGAATGAATCCAAATACTCTGTCGCTGATCTGTATCTCATCAGCTTAAACTTAAGCCAATAAATAAGAATGAGAATGTGAATGCTACTGCTATCTCAACATTTACCGAGAGATTACAGAGTAGACAGTCTCAAACTAAATAAATTTGCTTTTAATCGCTTTGAACAGGAAGCCATGTCATTTTAAAATGTTCATATCTGATTGTCTGATTTCCCTCTTCATTCAAATTATAACATGCCAATCTGACTTTTCCAACACAATGGGAAAAATTAAAAAGGCAAATGACCTCTCATGGCTGGCGTGATATGAATGAGTTATTAAGTGGCATTATTATGGTCAAAAGATGGAGTGCATTGCCCGCAGTAGACCCCAGCCCACGGCTCAGGAAGACAACAGTGTAGGCCACACTGGCCTCTATGGCTCCTGCACGGACCAATAGAAAATGAAGCAACATGCTAATAACACTGAAACTGAGAGGGGGCGCAAGCAATCCTAACGGAACAGTATTAATTATGTAGATACCAGATCACTACTATAATAAGTGGGCTTTAACATCATGTGGGGTTTGTCCTTATGGGCCTGACCAGGCAGATTACCGCTGCTCAGTCTATATTTTACATCTGTTAGGTTTGGCATCAGTTAATACAAATCTGCATTCTTATTAGACCACTTTATCCAAGTGGTATCTCAGTAAAGAGAGACATATAGATGGAGAAATATATATAAATAGAGAGAGACATGTAGATTGAGACAGTCATGTACATGGATAGAGATATATAGATAAAGAGAGACATTGATAGAGACAGGTGGATAGAGAGAGACATTGACAGAGACATGTAGATGAGAGACATTGATAGAGACAGGTGGATAGAGAGAGACATTCATAGAGACAGGTGGATAGAGAGAGACATTGACAGAGACATGTAGATGGAGACAGACATTGATAGAGAAAGATTGATGGAGAGAGTCATTGATAGAGACAGGTGGATAGAGAGAGACATTGATAGAGACAGGTGGATAGAGAGAGACATTGACAGAGACATGTAGATGAGAGACATTGATAGAGACAGGTGGATAGAGAGAGACATTCATAGAGACAGGTGGATAGAGAGAGACATTGACAGAGACATGTAGATGAGAGACATTGATAAAGACAGGTGGATAGAGAGAGACATTGATAGAGACAGGTGGATAGAGAGAGACATTGACAGAGACATGTAGATGAGAGACATTGATAAAGACAGGTGGATAGAGAGAGACATTGATAGAGACATGTAGATGAGAGAGACATTGATAGAGACATGTAGATGAGAGACATTGATAAAGACAGGTGGATAGAGAGAGACATTGATAGAGACATGTAGATGAGAGAGACATTGTGACAGAGAAAGACATAGTTACAGAGAGAGACATTAACAGGGAGCGAGACGGTAACAGAGAGAGACAGTAACAGAGCGAGAGACAGGAACAGAGAGAGAGAGACAGTAACAGAGAGAGAGAGACAGTAACAGAGAGAGAAACATAGTGACACAGAGAGAGAGTGACAGAGATAGATTAGTGCATAATTACAGCCAGTAAGTGCCCATCCTCTACCATCATATCCCCCTTTGAAAGACAGCAGTATTTTAAACCTCAGCGCTTTCCCCCGGCCCAAAAGGCCTTCTCCCGTCATGTGATGCCTGCCGTCTCTTTGTCAGGGTGGCCCCCATAGTTGTGTGTTGACCCCCTCAGCCCTGTCTCTGACTGATCACAGTGATGCTTTATTAGTGTCGGCCCAGCTCCTCTTATCTTTAGCCAGCAATGCTCATTTCCTTCCCCAGATTTAAATGCAAATGTGAAACTTAATGATAAATGCATTATCTGATAGAGGCTGATAACACTGATTCACTGTCAGTATAAAATACACCCCCCGGGGGTTTCAGCACCAGTCCAACTTGCCCAAATCCCACTTTTAGAAACGCATGTACCTGCTGCAGTAAATTCTTAAGGTCATATGCATTATAAGGGAATCATATTTTGTGTGTTCAGCAATGCCAGTGCAATGCCCGCAACAGTAATTGCTGTGTTGCTATCTTGTCCTGTGTATCATCCATCACTTTGATGAAGTGACTTTTAAGAAGAAAATAACAAGATAAAACTATTTTTATAAACCCTTGTGAAGGAAAGAAATGGAAAATCTGCATGGTAAAATGGGATTCTCAAGAAGAAAAGATAGATACAGTTCATTTTTTTTTATTCTAAGCTTTCTGTTTGGGCCCCAGTCTATGTTAAAGCACACATACAATCAGCTTAACAGCAAAGCATTTTAATCTAACCCATTCAACCATGGTGAGTTAACTTACAATTCAATGGTGATAATATACTCATTTAGCTCACCACATCACTTTCCCCAGTTTTTCCATCTATCGTTGTAAGGAAACCCACTTTATCCCAACTTTGGAGGCTCAGTCTGGCTCTTTTCTGTTGTCTTGGTACATTTAAAATAACATATTCTCCGTGACACTTCCTGCCATGGCCGTGAGATCCAGCACCCTCTCATCCTCACGTGGCTCCACAGGCACCTGTTTGTAATTAGGACCCTCACCTGTGTTCCTGATCACTGTTCCAATTTAGGTTTCTCCTTTCCAGGTGTCCTGTCGGTCTGCGTTTGGATTCAGTTCCTTTCTAACATTGTTCTGTTGGGTTTTTGCCATGTCTTGCCTTAGTTCTTATTTAAATCCCTCTGTTCTCCCTGAGCTTTGTCCCGCCTACCTACTAGCAGTGTTACAGTCAGAAAAGATGAACCGTAAACAACCAGAGAACCACTACCAGACAAACATTTGGTCCAGGTAAAAAAGAGAAATCATGGAAACATACTTGGTCCATCCCACTCCTCCGGTCCGACCCGTGGGCGTCTGGCTTTGTCACTCTGTCCATCCACGTCTGACTCCGCTGCGTCTCCACTGCCATCTTCGCCTCCTGTAGAAGGGAGAAGGGAGGTGATTAGGACAGCTGGTGTGTAAACTCCTTCTGCCAGGGCGTTAGCTGGGTCATTTGATAATGTTACAAAACACATTTCACCAACTATGATAGAAGTATGGATGCAGTATTTGTGACCAACGTTCAGCCACGACCGCAGTAGTTATTTGAACAGAGTTCCCATAGGTCCCCTTTTAGAAGAACAGGAGTATATGTGTGAAGGGTAGAGGTTTACAGGGGTAGAATGAGAGCGTGAGAGAGAGACAAAGCTGACTAGTAGTTACTATTAGATATATTATGAAGGAAGGAGAGGGGCAGATCTCCAGTCTCAGGGTTAGGAAAGCTCAGAGGGAAAGACAGCCAAATATATGGAGGCATGATGGGTAATTAAATGCTTAGTAAACTCAGATCCACAGTAGTGGACACCCAGCACATCCATTGTAGTGGACACCCAGCACATCCACAGTAGTGGACAACCTGCATTTCCACAGTAGTGGACACCCAGCACATCCACAGTAGTGGACAACCTGCACTTCCACAAAAGTGTACACCTAGCACATCCACAGTAGTGGACACCCATCACATCCACAGTAGTGGACACCCAGCACATCCACAGTAGTGGAGACCCAGCACATCCAGAGTAGTGGACACCCAGCACTTCCACAGTAGTGCACACCCAGCACATCCAGAGTAGTGGACACCCTGCCCTTCCACAGTAGTGGACACCCAGCACATCCACAGTGGTGGACATCCATCACTTCCACGGTAGTGGAGACCCAGCACATCCACAGTAGCGGACACCCAGCACGTCCACAGTAGTGGACAGCCAGCACATCCACAGTAGTGGACACCCAGCACATCCACAGTAGTGGACACCCAGCACATCCACAGTAGTGGACACCCAGCACATCCACAGCAGGAAGGGAAATGTTGCCTCTTAGATGCTCTTGTAGATGCTCTCCTAGATGCTCTTATATCACATCCATCAAAGAGCCAAGCATTTTTCAAAGGAATTCTTTGCGGTGTCTCCCTATACATGCAATGAGGCTAAACTCCCCTGCCTTGCTTAACCGCTTAATTTCCTTTTGTCTTGTCGTCATCTCTGCTATTGCTTTGGCGTGGTAACTACGGTGTGCGTCCCCAGGTGTTGATTATTGGTGATTGGTACTGTCGATTATAGCTTATTGTTATTAGGGCTCAGTGAAGACAAAGGTGGGCTGGATTTAGTTAGACCCTTCTGGGTGAAGGTACCACTGTACCACTGTTGGCTTAAGTCAGAGGTAGTGGACTATATAGTGAATGGGGTGGAATACCAGATACATTCGTAAAGTCTATCCAAAGTTAATTTCACATCAACTAACACTCACGCTGCTTGTTTGGCTGTGTACAGACATGGCTCACTTCAAAGATGGCCCGTAAACACCGGCAAAAGGACAGCAGCTTTCATGACTGTCTGTGAGCGAAAGAGAAGAACTTCAGACTTCAGTCTGCAGCACTGTCCTACTTACACTAACATGAGGTCACAGTGACCTAATTTTGCTTATGCAACTGTCTGCATTGGATGGCGAAATTGTCCCCCTTTCCTCCCTTCCAAGTAAGTATTATCAGTGATCCCCCTCGCTATTTATTGTTGGGGGCCTAGAATACAGTTAGCCGTAGAAGCTCTTTAGCATACTGGGGCTCACTAGGCCTTATGAGGATAACAAAGGACCAATATCAACAGTTCCTTCTAGTGGAGCGAGTTTAAAGAAGCCTGGTGAGATAACATTAAAGGCAGTACCTTGATCTCAGGCGAACATGTTAAGCCCTGTAACGAAACGTATTGGAAGTGTTTAATTACAGCTCAGGAAATGAAGCTACAAGATGATTCCTTAATTAAGCAGTGATTAAGGATTTTCTGCTGCCTTCTATCTAACCACCGTTTGCATTTTAAACACAATCGCCCAGGCAACCTCACGGAGGAACAATGTCACAGCACTGGTCTTGATTAAGTTTCCACTCCAGCGAATGTTAAATATAAATATATCTAACATATTGTATAAGTATGTTCAGTACTTATGATAACATGTACCAGAATTTTCAGTACAGTACGACAACATCTACCAGTATGTTCAGTACAGTATGATAACATACCAGTAACCTCAATACAGCTTTATAACAAGTTGTACCAGTAGGCTCGATACAGCATTATAAGAAGTTGTACCAGTAGGCTTGATACAACTTTATAACAGGTTGGACCAGTAGGCTCAAAAAAGCTTTATAACACTTTGAAACAGTTGGCACAATACAGCTTTATAAGACGCTGTACCAGTAGGCTCACAACAGCATGATAAAAAGGCTATTGCTGTTTTGACCCAGGGACAATGGGAATCTCTAACCTTCATGCCATAGCAGACAGTTTGAATCTTTCTGTTTCTATTTCTACCTCATCACCACAAATATGTATTTCTGAGTACATCCCTTTACCAGTGCCATCCCATAAGGACTGGGAGAGAGAGAATAGGACAGGATGGAGAAAGGTGGGAAGAGGAGGCTGGGTATGGTGTATATATATGTGTATATATGTGTATATAAATATATATGTATATATATATATGTGTATGTTTGGGCAGGCTTGGTGGGGATGTTTCCAGAAGTCAGTAAGCTGTTGGAATCATCCCTCCCTATCGCTGCCCAATCAAAGGACAGCCTCTCCGGACACGTCACAGGCACATCACAGACACATCACAGACACATCACAGACACATCACAGACACACGGCCCAATGGGTGCAACACATCCAGGTCAATAAGCTTATAGGCGGTTTAGAGAAACAACTCCTCCAGCAAGGTAGGAACAAAGTCATATTGGCTTTTCCTCTCCCTTTTAGCATTGTCTCTGCCAAGGAAGACCTTGAAAATGTCAATCTGGTCTGCGTGTGACTTTAAGGAGCTAAGAGCACCCTAATCCCAAGCAACCAGCCTACAGACGGAATGCTACTCGATCACCACTGTCTAATTGTAGCAGAGTAAACCATGATGTTTAAATGGGGTACAGGATTGGTTATGAGGTGAGAATCAACCCACTATAGGCGGAGGATTTGGGTAGGTTATTATGAAGTGAATATTGGCTTGTACTAAACCCGGATACACACTGCGCCAAAAAAAATAGAGGAACACTTAAATTACACATCCGGTATCGATTAAGGAAATACATTGAAGATGTATGAACAACATTTTTGAGGTCCATTTGTAGGGCTCTGGCAGTGCACCTCCTGTTCCTCCTCTCACAAAGTAGCAGATACCGGTCCTGCTGCTGGGTTGATGCCCTTCTGTGATGAGAGCTGCCCTGTTCAGCTCTCATCACTTAACAGCTGGTCTCCTGGTATCTGCTCCATGCTCTTGAGACTGTCTAGAGAGAAACAGGAAACCTTCTTGTTACAGCACATATAGATGTGCCATCCTGGAGGTGCAACCTGAATGCACTGCAGCTATCACCTCATGCTACGAGTAATGACAAGGACACTAGCAAAACTAGAGAAGAATCTGTCAGGAAGGATAAAGAGAAAGCAATTGCCTGTGGCCACCACTTGCAAAACTATTCCCTTTTTGGGGGTTGTCTTGCAGTTGCCTCTCCAGTGCACCCGTTGTTACCAAAACAGGTGGCATTGATTACCATCTATCGCTTATCTTCCAAACTGGACAGATTAATATCCCTGAAGTTTTATTGACTTGGTGTAATACTATGTTGTGATACTAAGTGTTCCCTTAATTTTGTTTTGAGGGATGTTGTCAAAACCACTGTTTTCCAGATCAAATCACATCTGAATGAATCCTTAGAAGATTATGGTCTAGTCAAACCAAAATGTACTCCTTGTCTGAACAAGGCTGTTCATAAGGCAAACAGTGACAACAATGAACCATTGAAACAAAAGCAATGGTCCCCAGTAAAGTGTAGACGTCTCTCTCTCCTCACAGAAATAATAAATTATTAAAGAGAATAAATCTTCAACGTCTTAGAGAAACAGGCAGTCTGAAAACCAGCCCAGCAACACTACGCTGCGGAGGTCTCCGGTGGAGGGAGGTTATTACTGAAAAGGCCTGGCCACTGTGTCTTTAACCGCCAATAAATTCCCATCATTACAGAATCTGTCAGTTTTCCTGTGTGACTTCAGTGCCTGGTTTTATCTCGCTCTCCCTCCAGTCTGGGAGCATGTAGATCTGGCCCAGTTAGATTGTCATACTTTACAAACATTAATGATTCATTTCCTCCACTGAGTCAAATGGGGCTAAATGGATGTCTCGATTCATCTTATCGCGCCACAAATTAGCATTTCCCATATTCCTCAGCATCAACTGTGCATTCAAATTCCACATTTACTATTCCAAGCACTGAGCTGGCAGCTGAGAATAGAAAAAGCTGAGAACGGACGAGATGTTCTATTGCCTAGTATCCTGATTATTTCTGAATGTTATTTTTTGTTGTTGCTATATGTCTCTAAGGGACTATAATTCAAATGAGCCATTGAATGGGGAAATCAAGAGTCAAACTCATATTTAAGAAGTTGAGTAGCCTACCAGAAATGCTGGTCAATGTTAACTGTAATTAATTAATAAAGTGTAATTAAGTGTAAATCAATGCTGGTCATAATTTGGATCTGTTAACAGGAATCCCATAAGCAACAGCCTCAGACTTAGCAATGCAATTACTTGTATAGAATACTCGCTACCATCAGAGTCCACTGTTCTCAATCCAAATCTAAATTAAAGATCCTCATAGCCACACACACAAACACAGACATACACACGGAGCAGTTTTCGTTGCAACATTGTTAAACTTCCCAGACATCTTCCAACCCCCTCTCCTCATATTTTCACGTCAATAAAAAGAGGTACAAGAACAAGGTTAGATTTCACAATTTCAGTAAAAGAGATGCCAGTGTAAATAAAATAGCATCCTACTCACAATTATGGCTATATGTGTGACAATAGAAAATAAATCAGGTGTCTGGAATGTCTTTCTGCCTCCATAAATGTGAAATGGACCGTGCACAAGAAGTTGTTTGAGAAGATATTCTTTAATCGGCAAGGAAACGCCAAGGTTGTTTCTGAAGTGGTGTGGAAGATCTTTGTGTGTGTGAGTGTGTGTGTTGGAGGGGGAGGGGGTTGTCCAGGGTAGAACTCCATTCCCTCTCTGTCATGTTGATTCCTTCCTTTCACTAGCCTATCCTGTCTGGCAACTTCATTTCACACCAATGGATGTTGTTTCAGGGCTAGTTTGATGTGCGGTGTCACTGACCGACAAAAGCTTCTCAATCATTTCACGGTAGTTGAATAGGCATTGGTGACACACCTTCCAAATAGAAGAAGCTGTCCACAAGCTTGTACAGTTTACAGAAACACAGATTATATTAATTACATTAGGAACAAAATTATCACATAGAACAAGGATTCTGGGAAAGTGAGTCAAAGTTCTCTCTTTGTTAAACATGGGACCTTGCAAACCGGTTCAGTTATAATGGATGTGTCTGCTGATTTAAGAGGCACTCTGTGATGTTGCTAAGGCGGTGGCCATATATGGCGTGGCTAAATCTTTGCAACACGTCGAAGGTCAGTACTAGAAGCAAGACAGGAACAGATGATGGGTCAGGTTCCAGTCAACCAGTATTGACCCAATGGGATTCTCAGTCAGAACCAAACCAAGTCAGGTTGGACACTCAAGGTGCTCCCATCACTAATCTGAAGGAGGCCTTTTCTGCACGGGTAAGGCAAATGGCTAAGACTTTGGTGGCATTCAACTTCTTGACCTTTGTGCCTTTAAGCGGCTTTGCTACTTCACCGCACTCTGATCAAAGTTAATAAGTGCTTCATATGTTAATGAAAATTGGTCCTCCTCTTTGTGTTCATACAGCGTTTTAATACCTATTATAGGCTCCAACTTTTAATGGAGGTTTTAGGTCCCTGTGACAAGCCCATTTTACAGAGTGACTACAGAGATACAAGGCTAAGCTAAAACCACCGAGTCCTACAGTGTGGCTCAGCGGAGAACCCTTCCTTCACATCGGAGACCTTGTTCTCCAAGAGGGAGGAGAGAAGGGATCCAAGATAAAGGCCATGGGAAGAGTGGCTCCTTTAAGACCTACGTTCAACTGGGCACTGGCCTAATTACACCACAGCCATCACATTTTGCAGGGTTTAGTTAATCAAGGGGCTCTCTTTTTTTCTCCTATAGTCGAGGAATAACACACTTAAACCTATTAATGCCGCTCCAGGATTGCGTCTTGTTTAATTCCTAGCACTTTCAACATAAGTGGGTAAAGTTAAGCCACTCAGACATAGGTTTAAATGAGTTTCAAAGAGATCTCATTGAGGAATGCGGGATCATGGCTACACCTGATGATTGTGCAGAAATTGCCAAGAGCTAGGGAATAAACTTGGATAGGACATCACTGGGGTTTTACGAGAAAATGGGGGACTTAGCTAAGCTTAGATAGAAAAAGTAAAAAAATCTGACTGGTAAAGCTTGTATATGACAAGTGAAAGATTATTTAAGTATCATGAAAAAGGAACAGTTGGCACTTCAGAAAACTATTAGTTTAACTTGGTTCATAAACATCAGAAAGGGAAAGGAGATTTGAGGCATACCCACTCATATGTTTTATTCTTTTATCCAAGACAATGGAGTTTTTCAAAGTGTTTATTTGGGGACTTTAGGTCTTTGAAGACTCATAAAGCACATATATTTTAAGAAATATTAACAGACTAATAGATTAATAACAGATTAATATAAACAGACAGGCCGATAGATAGAAAGACAAAGACAAAGAAACAACCAGAAGGACATATACACCAAGAAAGTAGGAAACATAGAGGAAGCGGAAGAAACAGACAGAAAGACATATAAACAACAAAAGAAAGAAACAAACTGATAGAAAGACGGAAACAGAGAGGAAGAGAAAGGAACAGACAGAAAGACATATAGACAACAAAAGAAAGAAAAAATCTGAGAGAAAGAGAGAAAGAGAGAAACAGATGTAAAGAAAGGAACAGACAGAAATATTTATTGTGTTTCTGACTGAACTATATAACAGAAACACAAATAAAAGAACCAGTGGTTAACTCAGAAAAGGTGAGTAATGGTGAGATGTTTCCTCCTCCCTTCTTGAAAAATATTTTTGACTATTGACTTTTAATAATTGGTGTTAGGGTTATACATTACAGGTTTTGTTTAAGGTTAGCAATTCGGGTTGGGTTAAGTTTAGGCATACATGTTACGTTATTAAGTTTGAGGTAAAGATTAGAGTAAACTTTGGAGTTAGGTTTAGGGTTAGGATTTGTAAAAGCAGGATTTTTTTAATAAAGGTCAATGTTGGTATCCCAACTTTTATGGTTAAGTAAACCTGTGGGTGTCTGTGTGTGTGAGTGTGTGTTTGTGTATAGTATCTATTCAGCATCATTTACAAGAAAAAACTGAACATGAAAAACAATATGTTTTCCATGGAGCACAGGTTTGTTCTGTGAACCACGCAGTCTAAAGATTTGGAACATTTTATCAGGAGCATGAATGGGGATTCAACCACCTAAATAATTGCTCCAACACCACATCTCGTGTTAATTGTTCGTATACATAAGTACATACAGTATATCTCAGTGTCTATGACTGCATAGTGGGAATTCAGAACTGGCGTAAGTATAACATGAGTGTCCAGGTCACCTTTGTTGCAGTAGTATTCCATATCTTCACAGCTCATGTTCTCCGACTCAAACTCGGCGGAGAAGTTCTCTTCAGTTGAGAACTCATCTTTCGCCATGAGCTCATTCTCCTCCGACACACATTCCTCCTCTTCCTCCTCCAGGCCACCATCCTCTAAGGGGCCTGGACACAAACACACAAAACACAGAGGAGTTACTTAATGTGATGGAAGTTCAGACATTCTATACAAGACAAGACAGACCCAAGCCCAAACGGAATGTTCTTTGGCAACTGCACAAATTTAAACCAAGCGTTGAGGAAATACATTGTGGGCGTTTTGTATCTAACTTCTGAAATACATACCGACTAAACAAAACCTCTGGAAGAGAGAAAGAAATAAGTTCCTCTGTGACTTTTCCCACAAGCATCAGCATGGGAGGTGTAGAGAAAATGCTTGTATTAATTTGTAAGCCTTATCAGAAGGTACAATGTTGATTTCCCATTTACATTCCATGCCCCCAGGTAATACACCAGTGCAATCTTAAAGGGGACATTTTTTTGTGTGATTAATTTTTCCCCCCTCTGTGAAATATTATTTCTTTAAATCTAAATGATTTCAGAGTTTCCCTTGTAGCTGCACACATCTCTTCTGGTATTTGCATATTACAATTTTGCTTCAATCAATTGGTGCTGATGGAATTACTGTACTACCTGAATTGTATTAGTCCAGAAAACATTTTGCCCTGCATCTGAATACTATTAATGTTTCTTCTGGCACACATCTATGCCCAAAAAACACCCACAACGTCTCTGGGAAACTAGCAAAGCAAAAAATTACTGAATATATTTAACTTTAAGGTTAGACCATTATTTTAAAATTCATTTCTACCAGTCCTGCGGAAACCTGAATCGTTCGCCAAACTTTTTCTTCTTTCTGTGTGTGCGTCTTTAAACTAGGAGTGAATAATCATATCACATGTGGCGTTGTCAGTGCCTGGTAGATATGAACATTCATCTCTTTCAGACTGTCACACATGAGCTACACTGCAGCCCTCTCATGCCATATTTGAGACTCTGATAGACAGAGAGCTGTGTACGTATACTGCACTGATATACTCCGAGCACCTTCTTCTGTGTTTGTTCCATTGTAGCAAGAAGTAGAGCTCCTTAGCTTTAATAAAGCAATCATTTCAGTAAAAAAAAACGCGGTCTGGTGTGCCTCTCCTGTTTCCCTTTCTTCCAGCACGGAGCTTCATAAAAGACCCCTGATCTCCACAAACTGCTTGCTCTTTTTATTAGGTTTCTAAATGACTCCTTTGTAGCAGGCTACATCTGCAGGAGCCCTGGACATGAAACGAATTAGCACACACTTCTCTATTAGACACACTAAGGGGAGAGGGAGGGGAGAGAGACAGTGAAATGGAGGGAAGGAAAGAGGGAGAGAGAGAGACTGAGAGGCTGTAAATTAGGATACAGTATTATGATCTTATCTGATGCCTTCTGCTGATTCTGCCAGGAGTGAAGGAGAGTGAAGCATGAAGGGAGTCAATGAGTCTCCTCCGCCATCGCTTAAGATGATATTGAGAGATAAATATCTCCAGTATCAAGGGGAGATTGCATGACTGAAGTCAAACACGTTTGCCTAGGCAATTGAGGACGTTGTGACTGAAGAGGAAAATACCTCTGTATACACTTTTGGTATTCGTCTTTTCATTACACAGCTGAATAGCGACTATGTATACAACAGAAGAATTCTTCAATACAGCAAAATTAAACAACACAATTAGGCCCTACAGAAAAGATGTTTAGTTCAAAAACTAGATGAAAAAATATTTATTAACAATGACAAACAGATGCAAAAGATTAGATAGGATTGAGCCCTCTAGATTGTAAAAAACAAAAGATGAACAAAACAGCTGCAACTTGATTTCAAATAATGTGATTTCTAGTTCGCCAACATGAGTTCATATTTACCAACATACAGTAGAGTACATATTAGTTTGAGTTGAAAATATTTATTATAAGTAAGGCCTGCATATTTTTCAGTGTGCCTCTGAATAAATATAAATATGACAACATAAACTGTACAAACATGTGGTCTTTTTCGATAGCCTATTTACGCTGTAACACCTTTTTACATTGTAACATATTGTTCTGAAAGCCCAGGTTTACAGGACACAACAAGGGCACAGGTAATACAATGCCATTTATTTACTAGCACCGCGCATTCAGAATCGCTGTCCTAATAAGACAACCAAAATCCTTTCAGCAGGAACTGCCATCTCAAATACTAAGACTCAGGAGAAGTTTAGAAAAAAAAGATATGTATCTGTGTCTAGATTAAACAGCCAATGAGACATGCATAAGAAAGGAAAAGCCACATTTTGAGTGAGGAACAGAAGGGTTCAGTTCATGAGACCACTGCAAGTTGAACCCTGTTCCTCACTCAAAACTTTCCTTTTCAACTTTTTTGGAAAGTAAAGAAAAAGGGTCAGTGGTCTCTTATTTCTTTCCAGAGCTGTAGGTTGTTTATTTTCTTTCCAGAGCTGTAGGTTTTAAAACAAACACATCAGTCAAACACGACAGTCAAACTGCAACTTAGCATTCTAGGAAGTTAGCATTCATCAGATAAGCATGGTTTTCAGCAACATGAATTTGTAATTTTACAAAAGAGCAACTGACAAGCATACATTTTTGGAGCAAAAAAAGTCCACACGTTTGTTAACAGTGCACCTAAAATAACAAAAATCATTACTGATGCTTAATGATGCGCCAATAATATTGCATATTGTAAAACAAAATTACACTTGAAGGGAGTTTGGATGGCTTATTCTAGGGGACTGCGTAGATTACTAAGTTTGAACACTTTCCTCACATGTTTAGTTTATTATACAGTATTCATTGCATGAAGAGACCTGAAATTATTTCAGAGACAGCAATGATAAAAATAATGACTTTCTAAACGACTAGCACCGCACTCCTAACTCATTTTCTGATAGCGGCATCCCCAGCTATATTTAGTTGTGTACTGTTTAAAATCCTGCCACATTCCCTACGTCACCCACAATATGGTTGTTGTTTCTATAGGTGCTAGGTACCAGGCCAAAGGAGTGTGTGATCCTTTTAAGAGCACTGCTCTAGAAGTCTGTTGGACATTTTAACTTCCCAACACAAAACAACAACTTGTCATTTTGGGCTCTACTTCCGATATGTGAAGTACTGATAGAGACAAACAAGTTATTTCCTTATAGTACCTGTATCAACCAAACATTCATTACTGATGCAGTGGTCAGGTATTTGTGTAGCATCCTTGCTTTTCAGGCAAAAGAGACAACTTAAATCCAGGTAAAATATTACAGTCAAAAAGAGGAATCTGAATGTCAACCAACTGTGATTTCAGCTCTTCTTTTGTCCAAGCCATGGCCTCGGTGTAATAGAGATCAAAGGGTCCCAAAAGTGCTCCTGGACCGATATGGTAATGCACTATGGAGTCTTTATAAACCAAGGTGAAATATTCTGTCCACAGAGAACGATGAACAGAACATTCATGAGTCCACACCCGGGAGCTTTGCTAGCTACCGCTCAAATTCCTCAATACAGCCAAGCTGTGCGTTTGTTTCTTATAACCGTGCTTCAATTAACTTAAAACGACAAAAGGAGAACAATAAAATTCCGCAAACATTTGAGCGAAGGAATCAAAATAAATGAAGCACTTAAAAGAAATGTTTGGTTTGTATGTAATTCCATGGCATTTTCCTGCCCATCTGCCTGTTGTTGGGCTGTGATAGCAACACCAGCCATTATCGGCTGCCTTCACAGTGTGATGTCCGGATCACAAACCAGGCTTTCTCTATAACCTCCTAATTAGAAGTCAGGTAATTGAATCTGACGGAACAAAGCAGCAGATCTCTAGAAGCATGGAAATCATTTTGCTCCTACCTATACAGTTTTTCATCAGAAAGTCCATTGAAAATGGGTCCAAGCTGGCCTGAGGATGAAACGTAGCACCTGAGAGAGACTAAACATGAATGCATAATGCCAGACTAAACCCAGTTGGGCCATTCGGCTCAACCCCTGCCAACTTTGACTGTGACTGGCCCTTTGTGCCAAAGCTGATACTGTGCCTTTAGACTTCCAGGTTAAGTAACGCACAAACCACACACACACGCAGGCAAGCGTTCGCGCACACACACACACACGTGTGCGACAGGCCACAAACGTGTGCAGAGGAAATTGAGACTTTGTCTCAAGATCCAAAGCTGCTGGTTTCTTCACATACAGCTACTGTACACCCCTACTAGCAGACACACACATGTGTTTACCCACACAGCTTGAGAGAAGAAGCAAATCCCCTCTATCACGACTGACAACCAGAATATGTGTTTTGTCTGGTCCGGTACAGTTTCCCACTGTGTTAAGAAGCCTGAGAGAGAGATGGAGGGAGGGAGAGAACGAGAGAGAGATGGGGGGAGGGAGGGATGGAGGGTGGGGGGAAATGCTCTGTGCTGCTCCCTTCTCCTGTAATGACCTTTGGGAAGCAGAGGGCTCTGGCAGCTTAGGAGAAGGCCTGCTGTATATGTTTCAAGGCTGTGGTCTGTAATTTAATCCTTGATCACGGTAATAAAATAGATACACCATTTACTCAATTCTTAATGGCTTAATGTGTTATAGGAACCCTCATTGGGATTCTTCATCCTCAAGCATTTGATTAAATCAAATAAAGGAAAACAGCCCGTTCTCAAGTTATACCCTCCGTAATGAAAATGAATGTGTGGAGCTCATGTTGCAGCACCATGTAGTCCTAAATCTCTTTGAGTGAATTCATTTTGTATGTTTGTATGAATGAAGCAGTGGGGGTTCATGTGTCCTCAGAGCTGCTGTCTGTGGCTGTTGTTTTTTGCCGTTGTTAAAAAGTTTTTTCACCAGTTACTAAATTCTGGCATTTACAACCAACAGTCAAGCAAATGTTTCAAAACCCTTTTCCAAATGTGGTAAGGGTGGGATTGGAGGCTTTTTTTTTTTACAATGATGTCATTACTTTCAAGTTTGTAGCAAGAAAGATACAGAAAGATGTATTCTATTGAATATGACTGAATATGACTAGTATTCAGTCTACACCCACACATAACCTGTGGTCTCAAGCACATTTTCTATTGTTTCCCTTAAACATTTGTAGGCATTAAAAATGTGAAGTATCACTTGCATGATACCTGTAGAACATCTAAACTGCATTGTTATTTTAGGCTCTTTGGTTCTGGTAAAATGCAAATGAATAATTTGGCATATGCATTGTATGGGATTGAAATGTGAAACAGATTCAGCTTTGATCCTACTTTATCAAACAGATTCAGCTCTGATCCTACTTTAGGGGACCAAACAAGCACCTACGGTAATTATCTTTCTGGAATAGATCTAATAAAATCATTTGATTGCAGGTAATATGATGCAATGACAGTAGGCTACAGGACTACTAGGTGTAGACAACGTGTAGCGATGCTGCAGGATAGCTTCAATGAAGACAGCTGCCTGGCACACCAATGAAATCATGTTTAAAATGGCACTTGAAGTTTACAGACACCATTTGAGAAAGAAATAATTCATATGGCAGAGCGCGACACAAAGTGAGACGGAGAGACCCATTCGGCTATGACTGTCTGACCTTCTATTGGCTAAGACTGTCTGACCTTCTAACAGCTATGACGGCCTGACCTTTTATCTGCTGATGCATCATGAAGATGGAAAGAGTGATCATCAAATCCAAAGGTATTACATCACTGCTTTACCAAAATAAACATTGTGCAAACCAATCAAATGAACAGTAAGTAGTATCAATATACTTTTTAGATCAGACTGTGCAGGACTTGGATGCGTTTGCTGAGTTGCAAAGCATGTTGTTTATCTCACTGTTTTACGGACACAGTGCTCTTCTTTATTAATCCAATGCATTTGAATTGGAATGTCATGAGAACATACTGGCATTTGACTGTCCCATTAAAATGCTAGAGGCACCTCCGAGCAGGCCTGAGGCCTTTGGCAGATGCCAGCATTTCTGTTCAGCTTCACTTTACTCTACCCACATTGACTGTCCACTGGCTGCTCCTCCCATAGAGCAACATGGCTGTTGCCAGTAGTGTAGATGATCCGCAGTAATAGATGTACGTTAAGAAGATTCAGCGGTTAGCTAGCGCACATTAGCCTGTTTTAACATAATACACTAGTTAATCTCTGTAATAACTACAAAACTGAGTACAAATTTTGAAAAGTTGGCCTGTCATAAATAACTGCCAGTCATGTATGATACACACTCTTCAACAAAGATCCTAATTAAAAATACAACCATTCCGAATTAAGCTAAAACCCCGCATGTGTCATCTTAATTATAAAGCACCAGTAACAGGTTCATTGTTTAACGTAATGTCTTAATTACTGGTTTATGAGCATATTTTATGACTGATTTATAACTAGAAGCCAGATTTTTTTACCACTTCAATATTCCCCTGCTTTTAATCAAGCCATTGACCCAGCCATCTCCTGGGAGCTCTCCTGGTTAAGTGGGGGCATCCATCTCCATCCAGTAGCTCATCACTGGGTGTCTACAGCAAATTCCTCATGCCGTTTGATACATCTATCCTCACTTACGTACTCAAGAATCATCATTTAATAAATGGTTGAAAAAAAAGACCATTCAACAAAATGTCCATCAAGAGTTCAATTGCTTTTGCAACAATCAGCTTGCCGCTGAAAAAAAAGAAAAAGATGTATATCAAATAATGTAGATGAAGTATATTTTTTTCCCATCAAGGAATTTCTATGAAATGGATATGTCTAAAATATGTCAATTTCAATTCAGCTCTAAAGGATTGGAGGGTTGGTTCTGCAATACATTCCTCATTAATTCAATTCTAATTTGCCTCTGGTTTCTATTTCTACTATTGATAGTAGCACTTCTTAATACTACAGATAAGGGATAAAAAACCACTGCTCCAACTCAGTGGAGACTGAGCCACTGATAGGATCTGAATATTACCAACGCCCAAAAAGAAGTGTGAAGTCTGATGAACATTTCAAAAGAACAATTCTTTATGGATCAGCTAAATCTTTTCCACTTTTTAATTAAAAGTAAAGAAAATAGAAGTTAATTATCCTGTAAAGATTAGCTGGTGGGCATCTTTCGGTAAATTAGTTCTAATTAAAAGGAAATTGTCAAATGACATTCAAAGTACTGTCCTTTAAACCAGGTTTTTTTTCTTTTCCTAATTCTTGATCTGGCCTGCATGCGAAGAAGCTGCTTCGAGCGGCTGGAAGATTAGGAATCATTCTCTCCCCACTTCTCTTTCTCTTACACACTCTCTGTCACTCTCTGTCTGTCTCTCTCTAGCTTTGTTTCTCTGTCCGCTGTCTTTCTCTCTCTCTCTCTCTCTCTCTCTCTCTCTCTCTCTCTCTCTGCAAGAAAGCAATTGACCAGATAATAATAATTATAGTATTGCACAACCGGTCTGCCTGATCTTTGTGGTGGGTTAACATGGGTTGTAAACACAACACGATCTCACACCCCAATAACTTAAGAGTTGACTGCTGGTTCTAAAAATGTCATGGTGATTTCATCATCCATTGATTTGAGTGTATTCTACTGACCAAACAGAACCGTCCCTGTTCTGAACAGACTGACGGACCTGCACCTGTTATTTATACTTTCTCCTTGTCTCCTATCCTGGCTGATACCTAGACTGTCCTGGTCACCATTGCTGTGTTGCTTCTTTAAAACCCAGCTGAAACATTCTAATAGCTGGAATGAGCAATGCAGGTACATCAATAAAGGACATCGGAAAAAGTTATAGATGAAGACATTTTCTAAGCGCGACCTGACAACAAGTGTTAAGCCTTCACTTAGTCGCTACAGCTGACGAGTGACGGGGAAGTCCCATGGGTGATGCAAATTGACCAGCATCACCCAAGTACGGGGGGGGGGTCATCGTCAGCAAGGATTACTGGGTCTCATCTCCTTGTAGTGACTCCTTCAGGCAACTCTAGCCCCCGCAAAGCTAAGGGAGGTTGACAGGTGAGTAAGCATGCCCTGAAACGTGGTGACCCAAATGACTTCCAGGTTGGAATAGCAGTGTAAAAGAAAGCAGAATGGCTTTGCATGGTTGCCTATGGACAGGAAAACCTTCCACGATCTTCCACTCCGCTGAATGGGAGTTGTCGAGATTCTGGACCACACATTTATAATTAAACCTTTGTTTTTTCTTCAATATCCTGATGCTCTTCGGGAAAATAGACAACAATGGATTGAAACAAACAAACACAGAGGAAATGCTTTAGACCAGGGTTTTGCTAATCTGGTCCTCTTGCAGCCCTGGAAAAGCACACCTGTTCTTGTCAACGTATTAGCAGGCCCTCAATGAGTTTCAATGAGTGGGGTTGTCCGTGTCATCAACAGAAATGTGTACGGTTGGGGGTACTGGAGGATCGGAGTTGGGAACCATTGGTTTAGGATGAGGAGGTATGGAGCCTCAACCTCTCCTCCACAGGGATTGAGTATTCTCACCGTAAATGGAAGTGACCTTTGACCTGAGCCCAGTGGAGTGAAGGCTCTGTCAAAATATTCCTTCAGAAATGACAATCCACCTCGCTAGTCTGTGGGCTCGACATGGCAGAGAAGTGGAGAGCCATAACCTGCTGATCCTGACATTACAAATTTGAGGATTATCATGACAACACCAGCGCTCCTACAGTCACCGACAACACACCGCCCTCAAGATATTCTAGCATTTTATTCAGTCTAGGACGTGTATCATCTGATAATGATACCAAGGGTATGTCATAAATGCAAAATATGACAGAAGAAAAGGTTTGTGTAAAATCACAAATGAATCCATCACGAAAGTGAGTTATAATTTTTATAATAGTGTTTTTCTTCTTTTACAAATCATCTTCATCATTGTTATTCTTATTTGTGGGATTACCGTGTATATTATTATTAGTATTTATTATAGATCATTATCAATTATTATTGTAGTAATAGTTTTTAGCATATAATAAATTGTATAAACTATTATTAGCAGTAGAAGTATTAGTAGTAACAGTATTAGTAATATTTGTAGTAGCAGTAATCAATTCATATTGCACATACCATGTTGACTCATAGATCAAGTCCCCAGAGAATACCTGCCAATAAAAAGTAAAGAACACCGCAATATCTCTACATTTGACAAAATGCCTGTTTTACAAGCACATTACTGGGTCTCTGTGAGGAAGCTGGTGAGGAACAAAGAGCGCCAGTCATAATGATATCTTGGCGTGTATAGAATGTCAATGGGCGCTTGGTTCTGGAGGGCATTCCCCAGGGCCCCCCAGGCATCAGAATGATGTCCAAATTATTTTGTGCTCCATAACAGCACGCTGCCATGACTATCGTATTTAGCGATGGTGCATGATGTTTACACCTGTCTCCCTGAGAAGCCCAAGGTTTGCTCTCTGTAATTTAGCAAATCTACAGTATGCATACGAGTTTGTTGGCAGGGATTTAAATTAGGTCAGAAATGGAATACATCAATAGCAACCCCATATGTGCTTCTTCTTCTTCCTCTCTTTCTCTCTCTACCCATCTTTGCTTAGAAGCTTGGCGATGAAGCCGCCTGACGACTGCAGAAGTGTGATATGTGCAAATCACATTTACAGATGAGCTTGAAACTCCCTTTTAATATTCAGATATCCGTTGCACTGCAAGCCCACTAAGACTCAATCCGAGTGAGGAGAAAAAGATCCCCACATCATTAAGGGAATCATTATAGCCCGGTTTACATTTTACATATTCCACGCAAAAGTGTACAACCAAGTAAAAACATCAGCAGTTATCAGGCGATAACAATGCAAATTGTCGAAAGCGCATGACGATTCTGTCAAAATCCACCGTCGTTTCTCGGGTCTTTCTTATGTCTGGGCTTAACATCCCAAGCTTATTGCTGCTTTGATTTTTTCCCTCTTTTCTCACTCTCTGTGAGAAGTCACATGTCTGACGTGTCTGACTTTGTGAAAGGTATGTTTGCCACGAGATGCAAGTACACGTGTCCCTATAGCCTGCCAATTGCTCATCAAACACAGCTCTGGGAGATAAGCTTGGCTGTGGTGTAGGAGGACATACAAACAACCATGCAGTGCAACCGAAGGACCAGCATCCAGCCTGTTTACCAGTTAAAAATGAACAGGAACAAGAGACAGAACGTTTACTATCAAATGTTCACAAACCTCCTGCCTACTGTGGACTACGGCAGCCTCCGTTAACAACAGCCAAGCAACCCAAAGGCCCATCTCTGCCCGCCTTGCTCCCATGCCTTAAAAATGATTCCAATACACAGCTTCTTCATATGTATATTATCTATGACATCTAATACACACTTTCTTCATATGTATATTATCTATAAAATTCAATACACACCGTCTTCATATGTGTATTATCTATGACATCCAAAACCCACCTTCTTGATATGTATATATTCTGTTACATCGAATACATACCTTGTTCCTATGTATATTATCTATAAAATCCAATACACACCTTCTTTATATGTGTATTATCTATGACATCCAATGCATACCTTCTTCATATGTGTACTATCTATGACATCCAATACACACCTTCTTCATATGTATATTATCTATAAAATCCAATACACCCGTTCTTCATATGTATATTATCTAGGGCATCCAATACACACCTTCTTCATATGTATATTATTTATGACATCCAATACACTCCTTCTTTACAAGTATATTATCTATAAAATCCATGCCATACCTTCATCATACCCACTTCATCTGTAACACACATGCCCTACTTCTTCATGTGTATTTTTCTCTGACATCCATGCCCTATCTTCTCTGACAGCCGTCTTCTTCAACACTTGTGGCCCAAACGTTTTCACTGGACGACAAAGAGCGTTGCCCCTTGCAATGTCTCCCTACCTCCCTCATCTTCCTGTGTCTTAGCCCATGCGCCAGATTTGTCTCTGTGCCATTTTAATTACAGTCAGGCAATCTTTATGGTGGTATTCTGCAAGAACACCAATCTGCAGAAAAGGTGATAAGTAGAACTGCCACCCAGCTTTGGTATCTGTAATAAACAGACACTTAATTGAATAAATTGACCTAAGAGGCTGATGCTCTGAAATAGCATGTTGGAATTTTTTTGGGCGAATATTAAGACAGTTCAAATGTTTTGCATGATGCCTGCAGTACAAAAACATCAATCTCTTTGGCTGGTTGCCCGCAACGCTCCAATGTTAGCCTCGCTGGGGTGTTTAAGAAGCAGATAAGTAAGCTACTGGTATCCTGGAAAGAGTTCTACATAGGGGGAGACGGAGGTGCAGTGTGCCTGGCTGTCTATTAACACTGGGTCTGGCAGCCTTCTGGCACAGCCCCCAGCCAGGTTGTCTTCTCCTCTCCTCTTCTATTCTCTTTTCTCCTCCGCAGCATCTTAAAGAAAATGTCTCTGGGTCACATCCTGTTTAAGGATAGCTGTCACAGAATGATGGCACAGATTCAACACTGCAGCAGGTTTGTACAAGGCTGTCTCACCGATAAGGAAGAAAACCCCTCCACAGTTCAACACTGATTTGACTGGTAGCATCATTTTGCGGGGAGACTATTTGCAGCAGAGTTATCAATCCGAACAGACACACAATCCGGGTCCAATGTCACTTCTCCTCATTATGTTAATGGTTAATACATGCAAATGAAAACATTCTGGCAATTTGATTTCCTTGAAGATAGTTTGCATATTGTCTTAGCCATAATGATGATACACTTTCTCTCCCTCAGTTTCGATTTATGCAAGGCTAGTTAGTTCATTTTTATCAGCTCTGAGTTCATTTCTAGGGCTACTGGAATGTGTACTCCCCTTCCCCTCACCATTGAACTAATTAGGATTCAGGTACCATAAGCAGATTTTTCACGCTATTGGTGTTTTTCTTAATTAAGAAACAAATGAATTCTCCCCAGCAGAATAGATGGAACAACGGGATAGGATGCCAGGGGCCAGATGCAGCGCGGCTTAATTAGAAGTCCCTCTATTGTCTGAGGTTTTTTAATGAACCTCCAATCTAAATGGATATCAAAAAAGCTTCTAGTAGGAAAAAAAAAATGACTGTCCGTTTAAAATAATAAGGAAATAGAAGATAATGAGAGACAAAAGATATGTACTGGCGGCAGCAGGCTCACACCTACAGTTCAGAGAACACAGTGCCCTAGTCACCCCCGGATGACGCCCATTTGAAGGCCTGGATCTGTCCCTCCCTCCCCGTGACTGCTCTGCTCCCGGAGCCCCGTGCCTTCGTCCAGCGTGGTGTCCAGCCTACACAGCAACACGCGTTTCAACTTCCCATCAAGGGTCGAGGTTCCATTAGCCTGTGGGTAGTTATCAACTAACTACTTCTGAAAGAGATGCAGCTGTCAATTCTCTCTCTTGGATTGAGTCCTCCATTTTGGTTGGTGTTGGTAATACTATGTACAGAAACATTTAATCAGTAAGGTTTTACAGCTGTCGAACTTTCTAGTCGAAGTTTTTACTCTATACGGTTCAACGATTGGACTAATGATGCTAAGCTTTGTTTGTCACCAAATGTGAAAACAAAATGAATAAAGCCAAACCCATTTTGAGGTGAATATACCAGTTTTACATACTCAAACATGTTCTGAGGGCAGAAAGAAATTTGATTGGTGCAGGCAAACATCCAATGAAATGAAGAGGAGGCGGCGCTCAGGAACACGGTAAATTACATCAGGAAGCAATTCTCTTGTGAAAGAGTAAGTTTGCCTGTTATGTTAAAATGAAGTATGTTCTAAATAACTTGCTTACTCTAACATTCAGTGGTGATATTTTTGGTCTAGACAACATTCACTTGCCTTTTTGATCCAGCTTGAAATGCTCATGAGCATTTTGATTGGGCGTTCGCCTGAACCAATCACTTTCTCTCTGCCCTCAGAACACGTTTGAGTGAGTAAAACTGGTATGTGCTTTTCAAGAGAGAACAAAAGGGAAACTTCTGTTGTGTTGTGATGCATTTTGTGAGAGAAGAATTTGTGTGAAGCACAATCATTTAGGTCAGCTTGCGGACGCAGCCTGTGTTGGTGGACTGAAAGCGATATCATCGGGCTGTTTTGACTGAAATAAAAACCATAGCACGCCCACATGTTCTGCCAACCTCATCAGTTCGTCTTCAGACGGCATGGCTTAGGAGCTCCCTGAGGACATCCCAGTGCCCACTGATATGGGCCCAGGAACCGGCCATCTTGTCCAGGCCAAGTATCCCTGCGCCCAAGGGCTGTGCCATCAATGCCACGACTGGTGCCAGGACTGGATCCAACCCAGGGCCCTGCAATCCATTTCAAAGGCTATTTTTTTATGGATCAGGTATGCAGTGTGATTTTTCTTTCCCTTTGTAATGCACCATGTCAAAGGCGAGCTAGGCCCACTTTAAAGTCATATAGTCGTTTTTTCCCCTTTCATTTGGGTAGAGAACACATAATTGATTTCTGAGTTTCCAAATGGCACGTTGAAAGAGATTGGGTGGGAAGAAAAACTGCCCTGAAATCATCTGGCATACATGGCTGAGATGATTCAGATGAAAGCACACCCAGTACGGAAGCTTTCATCATTAAGAATGTGACCATGAGTACAGTTAAGCAAATGTTTCAAGAGCTTCTCTGACCAACACAAGCCCCAGGGGAATTGACTTTGTGCGGCCAACAAACTTCTTCCTCACTATATGATCATACTAGGGGATGTCTAAATCATCACTTGTTTGTGTGACAGCACAAACCAACACATTTAGTTGAGAAAGCTACATCTGTCTATCAATGTTTTCCTTCAAAATGACCATAATCCCTATGAGCTTATTCTCTCTCTCTTATTCCCAACACTGCATGTTTATTTATGTATCTGAATGAGATTAGAGAAACAGATAATAGTACAGACACATGAACAGCCATCAAAGACTCCACAGGATAATGGATGTCTTTCATTGATCTCTCTCTCTCTCCGTCGGTGGAGTAGTTGAGCAGTTTGTTCTTTGATCTGCTCCACATAGTATATCCGTATGACCCAGAATCCTATGACAGCCTGGCAGACTCATCACAGGTAAACATATGAGGCAATATATGTTCTAGTAATAGTAAACTACGTAGTATGACCAAGCTCTTCAAATAAAAGAGAAGTGAACTAAGAATCTGTATTTATTATTACAATAAGATGTTCATTATTAGAATATAATATTTATTATTACAATATGATATTCATTATTACAACAGCTGTGACCACTGGATCTGTTAAATGCTCTTCAGTTGACCTTCAGCATTATACACACAGAAATGTCTCACCTCCATGACGTCTTCGTTTCTGACTGATTTTACCCACATCATTTTGACAACTGAATTCTCACAAGCCTTCAAGACTCATTTCTCAAAGAGGCAGTCATCTGACCAATTACCGTCGCCAGGACAGAGAGGCCTGTCATCGCAACGATATTCATGAGACACGAAGAAAGGAAAACCAAGCAAAAGACTGTCATGCAAAAAAGTAAATAAACAGGTTTCATTTTTTTTTTTATAAAAGCACACCCATGAAAAAAAGGGTACCCGCCATCATTTTTGACAAACAGCGGAAAACTAAAACTTGGGAGCTCGGCGGATCTTCGTATGAATGCGTGGATCTTGAGGCGAATGGTTGGTTTGTTGCCTAATTATTTATCCTGCTGCTTTTATGGCTCTCATTAATTTTCCCTCTCTTTACTTTCCATCGAGAGTCTAAAGTCAACCTGCATCTGGTGCAGATAACAGGGACCATGTGGACCCCCCCCCCCCCCCCCCCCCCCCCCCCCCCCCCCCCCCCCCCCCCCCCCCCCCCCCCCCACCCACACCTTGACAAGAGAAAAGGAGCGCTCTTTCATAGGGACTCACACGATAATGCTATTAGAAATGAGCCTAGCACTTTGTGCTTCAAACCCCAAGAAGAGTCCCTGCTCAAATAGGAAGGAGAAGCCAGTAGATGCCACGAACGTGTTGAGCTGCGTGCATCTGTTCATTCACTGGAATCTCTGACAGGCTTACTGTACCACACTGCAAAGCCGCTGTAAACGAACAACTCGTTGAAAACTGGGTACAGGAGAAGGAAAGAGAAAGATGGCGGAGGGAGAAATGGAGAGTCGTGAACAACTCATAAGTTGCCGATTACTAGTTGAGAACACACACCCTCTCCCTCTCTCTCCGCTGCTCTCTCTCTTTCCCCGCTCTCATTCTTTGTGAAAAAGGCTACTGTCTGCTGTCAGAGATATGGGGAAGATGGGCGACTCCCAGGCCCGTGGTGCAATAGTGAGATCGCACCCCGGCATGTCTAGTGAGGTCCGAGCCAGCAGGACTGGGGACGGGGGGGGCATCTGTCCTCCCCTCATGGCCCAATCTGGAGCCCACTCTGCTCTGCCCCACGCTCCAGAAGGCTCACCTTGAGCCAAAACGGACAGCATCCTGACCTGCACGCTATTCATTTACAAAGCACTAACTAAACGACCGGTTGGAGCCGCTCCTACGGCCACAGAGCCAAGAAGCACCAGCCAATGGATGGAGACGCTCGCACCAGCCGACGGTTGGTCACACCTTTCAACCAGACACACAGTGGGGAGGAACTGCTGAATAGCAAATAGTCAGGAAGTAGGACTTCAAACGGCAGTTAGATGGAACTGACTTGACAGCAGAAGGCAGCATAATACACTACACAACTGAAAAGGTCCAAAGACCTCTGGGTGATTGCTTTCATGTCTGTCTTTCCAGGCAATACCTGAACTTTTAATTTCTTTCTTTGGCAATGCAAATAAATAATAAATATTGTACTCTTTGATGGTTCATGAATTTTCTACAGGTCTAGGCATATCAGGCAGGCATTTTCTTGTTTGTGTTTTTTCCTTCAGTATGGTAGGCATTGGACCTATTGATAGAGGTCTTCTTCAGATGTGCAAAAGTCCCAAATAATAAAAACGTTGATATAGACGCTCTTTGCATTAAATTTTGCAAATGTATGTAATAATGCACAGTATTCTCCATGAAGTTATACATTTCCAAGGTTTCAGGTAAATGTAACATTACTCTTAGCGATTGATGTATTTCTATATACAGTACTTTCTTTCACACAAGATTTACCTTAAAAAACGCATGCCACAGTAGTACCACACAGCGGTTCTTTTCACTACCCTGGTTCTGTCTGGTTCTGTCTGGTTCTGTCTCCTATCCTTAGGTCCATGGTCAGAGCCAACAGGTTTTGGGTCTGGCCGGTCAAGATAAAAACACACACAAACAGACAACCTCTCACACACTGATAGGAACTCTAGTGGGGAAGAGGGTTACATTGTCCCTTTCACTGCCTGATAGAAGAAAACATGTGAGAGGTAGAGCAGGTGACCTGGTTGGGTCCTCGTACCAATGGATTCAGACACGGTTGGACCATGAGACCATTCTCAGACCAAACAAAATGTTTCACCACATCGAGGACTCACGCTTTATTTTTCATGGTCATCTAATGTGCATTTCATCGAAAGCGATATTTCACAGTCTCAGCGTTAGCGACTGCTAGGGTTGCCCCTTATGAAAAGGGATGTGGGTGTATCATCCACTAGAGGAAGCCTCATTTGATTGATCAGAGAGCACAAATAGTTATTCAGGCAGTTTGTTATGGTGTGCGTTCTGGAAACTTGAGGTTGTTATTGAGCTGGTCAATATACATCACTTCCCCTAAGGATTACATTTCTTATCTGAAATGATATTCAATAAAGTATCACCCCAGAAATACCAGTGGAGTCAAGTGCCTTTGGATCTAGTTTATACCCAAAAAACACTTTATTGGAATTAAGATCAGAGTCAAGATTACCTGAAGAAACAGCAGTGAGATTTCTGTTTCTACTTCACTCCCTCTGCTGGCTGTGTGTGTTTGTGTGTGGGTGTGTTTGTGTGTGAGTGTGTTTGCGTTTGGGTGTACATGTTCTCCAATATGATGTGAGCAGTCTGTAGAGCATGTCGATTCATTTCACAGAGGTACCCCATTACAATCTCTTTGTATGTCTCTGAAACAGCACACACATACACACACACACACACATACACACACACACTGATATTTCCTCAGGAGTACTCTGTATGGTTAAAGCACGTCTTTGGGAGTTCCTTCCAAAATAATGTTTGCTGTTTCCAAGAACACATTGGCTTACCAAAAATATGCAACTTGTTCCTGCGAAACTACTTCAAGTGTGTGCCAGTTTCCCCTCCATTGAATCCCTATTTTTCTCGACACTGCTCTGCTTGCTTCTTTACTCCGGGGAGTTTTCCTGGTAGGTTTTGTGTGGACAGACAGGCAGACAGACCGTGGGACAGGCAGACAGGCAGACACGTGGGATCTGATGATGAGTGTAGGGTTGGTGCTATCACACAGGCACTGTAAGTACATTCTAATTAGCTGATGTATGCAGGACGGCGTCCATATTGGAGGGGTATCAAAAAGCAATCAACGCTCCATCCCTGATGAGCAGCCGGCCTGCCTCTTTGCCTGAGCTAAATAATGATTCACAGTGTGTGTGTGCGTGTGTGCATGCTTGTGTGTGTGTGTGTGTGTGTGTGGTGGGGATGGCTGGAAGGATGATGCATGTCCACCACTGCGGGTGAAGGTGGTAGTACTGGACTCACCAACCTGCCTAATGCCATGCAATCACAAGACATTATGCACACATCTGAACCACCATGACACGGGATGAAACAAATCAAGGGAGAAGTTGGAGTAGTTCATCATTCATGATTGTCCTGAACCCTTTCTCTTGACTTGTTTTTATGCAGATGTGGACAGTGAGAAGTGCTCATATAGACTTGCCAATGTTCAACTGGCTGTGGCAGACCAAATCAGCAAGTAAAGGTCCCGCCTGATAATCACACAGTATAGATATAGAACCCAAATGAAAGATTTGAGACAGTATTTGGGAAGCGGATCTTTACAATAAAAACAAAACTTCAAAATCTACTACAAAGACTGAGATCAACAAATTACAGAGATTAAAACATTTATGATACAAAAAATATCTGACAAACAATATATTTCGCATTTTTCTTACGTTAACACCTCCAACAGCATATACCCACGACTCACCCCTAAGTACAGCCTATACCCACGCCTCACCCCTAAGTACAGCCTATACCCACGCCTCACCCCTGAGTACAGCCTATTCTCACGCTTCACCCATAAGTAAAGCCTATACCCACACCTTATTCCTGAGTACAGCCTATACCCACTACTTATCCCATAAGTACAGCCTGTACCCACGCCTCACCCCTGAGTACAGCCTATACCCACGCCTCACCCCTGAGTACAGCCTATTCCCACGCCTCACCTCTGAGCACAGCCTATACCCACGCCTCACCCCTAAGTACAGCCTATTTCCACGCCTCACCCCTGAGTACAGCCTATACCCACTACTTATCCCATAAGTACAGCCCGTACCCAAGCCTTACCCCTAAGTACAGCCTGTACCCACGCCTCACCCCTGAGTACAGCCTATACCCACGCCTCACCCCTAAGTACAGCCCATATTGACGACTCACCCCTAAGTACAGCCCATACCCAAGCCTCACCCCAAAGTACAGCCTGTACCCACAACTCACCACTAAGTACAGCCTATACATTCCTCACAACCAATTTGAGCCCCGGGCTTTAAACGGATGCACATGCTTGGCCAGTGATGCACACAAAGAGCATCCGTTAGCTAGCGACGTACCGAAAGGGACTCTGTATCAACATCTTATCTTCAAAGGACTGGGCATGGCCTCAGGAGAGCTGTGCCACCGCCTCCACACAGGCAGGCAGGCACAGAGGGGGGATTTGGACCTGCATGCAGGAACCAGGCAGAGATCCCTCTGCCCGCGCCCAGAGCCCAGACCTCCTCCAAGTCGCCGGTGGCACGGAGGCAGAGCCGGCAGGGTTCCTGCACACGAGGCACGACATCAGTGAGCTGATCCCTAACCATCAGTTGCCTGCCCATTTGCTTCCTGGCCCCGCCACGGCTGCTGGTTGGGATCTCAACTCAACTTAGACACAGAGTTTCTGCATTTCACAGATGGCTGGGAGAGGCTTTGCGTTGACGGGGGAGTAAGGGTAGCGTGGCCCATCGCCCGGGCCCAGAGCAGGGCACATTTCACACTGAGTGCTAAAGCAGGCCATTGTTAATCCACTCACTGACGGGAAGGCCCAGGGCGATACTGTTCCCAAACCGCCACCTCCCCCCGTACAGCCAGAAATGCTGCATTATGGGACTGGGCTTCAGACACACTGCTGATGTGCTGATCGGTGCAAGACAAAGACCCAGGCAAGCCCAGGATCTGGAGTCATGAGGAGCCGAGTCCAAGGCACTGACATTGTTTCCCTCACAGATGGGCCCACTGTTCAGTGCCTCCGTTCTATTATTATTCATCAGTGATTCAGGTCAGAGTACTTTGAACATATAAAAGCCCAAAGACAGAGCAGAACAAACTACATTGTACAGTAATAGCCTACTGTAAACTGTGCTCTGCCGAACAATCCAATAACCAGCGTTTGATCACGGTGACTTCATATCTGTAAAGTTAACTGAAGTCTTGAGGAATCTGTGAACTTAAGAAAGGCAATCACAGAACTGAAAGGAGAATTAAATATTTAAATATGGGTGAATTTAAATAAATTACAAAAAAGAAATCATGGGAAAGCACTATAATATGTAAAGAAAAGGCAGGCACAGCTAAAACCAAGCAAGGAGATGCTTTACAGGAAATTACAAACTATTTGGGGTAAAACAAGCCAACCTGTGTAGACTTGAAGCCAATTCAGACTGAATCACCTTCAGACCCATTGGAAAAATATAACCGTACTAGATTGGCCTTTACCTGTAAGTAAGACCATTACCTGATAAACGTATTTAGTAAAGTTTATCACTTTTTCTCTGTGTATATTGCCAAAAACAAATGATCGACACAAACCATAACTGATGCAGAATCTGACTGAGAATTGAAGCATTGTACAGAAGGTATACCAGCTGGTCAAATATAGAAGATAATTATTATGTTAATCGCAAATCCCTTTTATTCTCATGTAGAAGTCTTTAACAAGAACATTATCGTATCAACCACTTCAAAAAAATACAGTTGTTGCTTTGCCTAAGAATTGCTGGATAGATGGTTTGTATTCAGCGTGAACATCTCTTGGGACTAATCCCTGTTTTGTCAGGATAGTAGCTGAAATGAATTAAGTGGGGGTTTTGTAAATGGGAGATGATTAAAAGAACTGATCCACAATAGTACAGTTTGAATTGTATATGCATAACCACTAGATTCCAAATAAGACCTTGATGTTGAAAGCAAAGCTAATGGGGTGCAGTTTAATAGAGATGGCCCAGGATGAGACAGGGTCTACATATATCACTGGGAAAAACTATCACATTACTAACATCATCATGTTGGTCTTTCAAATAATTTCCATATATTTGGTTTTGTAATTTTGAAAAGGATGATACTAAGGCTGCTGTCCTTGTAAACTCTTATGGACTGGGTTGATACACATTCCCCTTCCAAACATCCAGGCACACTTCCAGGTTCAATCCAAACGATGGCACCATGCATTGTTAAAATGTCCTTTTTATTAAAACAGATTCAATCCATTACAATCAGATCATGTTTACAGCAACAGATCCACCTGTCATTATCAGATCCTGTTTACAGCAACAGATCCCAAAAATAATTTTCAGATCCTGTTTAGAAGAACAGATCCATCCAGTCATTATCACATCCTGTTTACAACAACAGATCCATCTAGTGATTATCACATCCTGTTTACAACAACATATCCATCCGATCATTATCACATCCTTCTTACAATAACGGATCCAACCCATTATTATCAGATCCTGTTTACAACAACAGATCCACCCAGTCATTATCAGATCATGTTGACAACAAAAGAGCCATTCAATCATTATCAGATCCTGTTTACAACAACAGATTCATCCAGTCAGTAACAGATCACAATGTGTCCTTTATATTTACCTACCATGTTTTAGGTCAATTCGAAATGTATTCACCTATTTTAGCTAACACAATGCATTTCTATATATTGTCAATAGGCCACATTGAATAAGAATCAATTTAAAGTTCAATTTTGATTGAATTAGAATCTCAACAAGTCAGATTTAATTGAAAAATAATTCAAATGAGATGAGAATTTCTTTGAACCTTCATTCATTTGTTAAATCTTTTATCAAAAGGCTATGCCAGTTATTAATGCGCATACCTCATTTAAAAAAAAAAACATTAGGAGTGACAACAAATATGACAAAATATGTCTGTTATGTCAGTGCTTTTATTCTAACAATGTAAGTGACCACAATATCATATGAATAGAAAAATAAATGTTTATATATACCCACATTCCAGTGTTTTCCCTTCACGGCTGTTCATCTTGTTTTTGAATAGCGAGACCATTTCTTCACAGCATTTATTTTTAAGACAGATCAAAATATGTTTTCTAATAGCTCCCTGTCGTCCCTCTGCAGCAGACATGTGGTAAGCAATGTTTGGAACAACAAATCGCAATACAATCACATCAAATTATACAGGAATTGTGAGAATCACAAAACATGTATTTGCATTGGGCACCTAACTATTGTGATAACATCATATCATGAAGTCCAATTCCAATCCCTATTTGAAATATGTGTACCTAAGTCTGTACTATAAAGTGATGTCAACAACTTGCATATCTGCCTTCTCTTCTCTGGACATCTTAATAGGTTTTGAAAGAAATCTGAACTAGACAGCACACTGTAGAAGATGGAATTATCACCTAGCAATGGCCAAAGGTGAAAGTGTAGTTCTCATAGTGTTCAGACAGCAGATGCATATTCCACACAATATATAGTCATACATATAAAACCAAACCATTATAATAAAAAATAATCATTTTAATTTACTTAAATCTTGTTTATTTCACATTTTGCAGCATGGTGTGAGGCTGTAAGCAATTAAAATTCAATAGCTATCCTCAAGTCAGGAGTGACCCCCACCCTGCTACCTAGCTTCCCTTTACACCATCCTAAAGAGTGAAATCATGGGATCCTAAGATAGCTGTCAACGGCTGGTGATGGTTGGTAAAGCCGGAAACATCAATCAATCAGTTTCTTCATTTTTTTATCAGAGGGATTTTCTTTATTCCTGTTTTCCTCAAGCTTATCATCTGACCCAGATGTTATCCTGTTTCAGAAGCTTAAGAGACATAATTATGGCCAAATGTGTCTGTTTAGAGAATCACTGACACGTTCTTCACAGACAGACCACAGTTTGCTTTAAACTCCAGGCCTGCATAGCCCAGCGGGCTAAAAACACTACAGCATCACCAACATTCTATCAAGGGGATGGATATTAATGCCAGTCGTTTATGGAGACTGAATCAATAGCTTTCAGCAAGTGTAATTCCAGGGCCTAACATCTTAATCATGTTTGTGAAAAAGAGCATCCTTTAGCTTTTAGCCAAGTCCCCATTGGTCTGTGGCCGGGGGAAGGGCTGATTGGTAGTTACCATGTGATAAAAAAAAACCTGATCTGAAATAATAATGCAAAGCCTTTTGCTTGGCCAAAGCTACTCAGTCACTGTCACCAAATCAGTCTTTAGCAATTACCAGATTGGAATTATTTGTGCTAAAATAGTCGCATGAATCTGAAAGAACAACAAAGGCTGTTAGCCTCTCCATCTCAGTTCATAGCCATTTATTTGAGTTCAAAATGCTAGGAATTAATTACAGAACAGGAGGCAGAAACGCCGCAACCTGACAGTCTTATCATCGCAGTCAGCCTTTCAGACGCATTTCTTCCTCCAATCTCATTTACATAATCTTGCTTAAAACATAATCGATCAACATCAGCCGGTGTCAATTGGCATAGCATTCCATTCTGCCTATTTGTGTGCTCGGCAGCCTAATCATATGCAGATATGCCCTCTGATCAGTGGAATGTAAGCTGGGCTGTCAACAGCCTTACACGCTTTGCTGTGACGCTACGCTGTGAATCAAAACATAGCCTCTTTAAAGTATTAACATGTCGTGAAGTTTGTTTTAAATTTTCAGCACATTTGACATAAATTGTCTATCTATTTACAAAGCTTTGTCATTAGTGATTTTCTATTGAACCCTTAGCGATGCTGCGTGTTTGGTGCTGTTGAGGCCCAGGGAAACGCTGATGTACAAATTGAACTGAAAGGCTTGCCGCTTAATCCTCTGTAGCCACCTATCCCTGAACTACAACGCCTGCCATGTTTTATCCTAAATGCCCAAGCAATGCAAAGTTCTGTCTTTCACTGTTCTTGTGCTTCACAGCCACAGCTAATTCCTGCCGAGAGAGAGAGACTTAATTGTAACAGCTTTTCGGCCTTCTTTTTCTGTCGTGCCAACTCATATCTTGGTGGAAATATATAAATAGTGAACTAAACCAGCCTCCTTATATGCAAGAAAGGAAGCTTCCTGGGAGGCTAACGAGGTAAAGGCATTGGTACTGTTGTTATTACATCATGATCACGTGCCATTTCAACATTCACAGCTGCTACAATGAGTCACTTCCTCTTTCCTCAGAGGAGGATCACAGCAGATTCACTTCTACTCAAGACATTTTTCCAGCTGGGTAACCTTTTAACTGGGTACCAGTTAAAAGTTTGGGCATGCTTAAATCAACTGAGTGTCGCCAAACTTTTGACTTGCACTGTATATGTTTATGACTATAGGTGAAAATCATTTAAAAAGTAATAATAAATGGTCAGTTTGCAATAGAATTGTGGACTGGGATGGTGAACAGGTGGATATACCAGTGAATTTACACACAAAAGGTTGTGAGGTTTTGAATACATGTGGAATACAATCCTACCTCTACCGTTACTGTTCAGAACCTAATCCTGACCCTGACTGTAAACCTAACCATAATACTGTACCCTTAAACATACTACCAAACTATAACCATAATACTTAACCCTAACCATAATAACTAACGTTAACCTTACACTACTACCTAACCTTAAACCTAACCAAAATACTGTACCCTTAAACATACTACCAAACTATAACCGTGATACTTAACTCTAACCATAATAACTAACCGTAACCCCTATTGTAATATCTAAACATAACCATAATACCTAATCCTTATTTTAATACCTAACCTTAACCATAGCCATAATACTGCACCGTTAAACATAATACCTAACCCTAACTGTTATCCTTAACCCCAACCATAATACTCAATCTTGTCCTGTAAAGGGGCCATGCATATCTTCTCATAATCTTCTCATTATTCACTACACATATAGATGTTTGCCTTCTCCTTCACCCTACACCCTACATTTATGTCCTTTAATTCTCAAACAGACAAATTCATCTCCCTTCGATAAGCACCAAAAACGGTAAGAATCTGTTGCTCCTCAAGTGCCTGGATTCAACCAAACCAGCAATCCCAAAAGTGCAGTGAAATACAAGGCTTATTGAATATCCAGTAATTGTAATTACTCTAATTAATTCACATGTTTTCACCCTGCTTTTGATACAGCAACGGTATCATTTCTTAGTGATTAACATTCTGATATCAATTGAAATGTCAATTTACAAACTAACACAGGCAAGTGGTCCTCATCTCATTCATTCAGAACGCAAAGAACCCATGATGACTCCATGTCCAAGGCATAACATGACGGCAGATGACAAATTAAAGAAGTGCACTATTTGAAGAAGCACCCTCAGACGGTCACTTAATTGAGCCATATCTCCATCCATCGAGGCCGATACACGCGCGGCCGGCACCAAGGTGAAGGGGAATGTGCGGGTGAAATGAAAGGATGCATGACGTGCGGTGAACGACCCCCCCCCCCCCCCCCCTCGCTGTCCCCCCTCTTGGCAGGGGCCAAATAGAGAATGTTAAATGAGGCAAGTGTGTCCTGAAGGCAAAAACGAGAGGGAGGAAAAAAGAAAGTGCCTGTGTCCTCCTAGCCTGAGGACGATTCTCCTCCTGATGAGGTAGAGGCTTGGCCCGCATCCCAACGGACACTATTCCATAATAGTGCACTTGTTTTGGACCGGGGCTCTGGTAAAAAGCAGTGCACTGGACAGAGCTCAGCATGTGATTTGGGACCGTGGCGGAGGGACCCAGCAGATCCTCTTGACACATGAAGACGATACATATACCCAGACATTATTATATTCATATTAACAGGCACTGCAAAGGCACATCCCGGAAGTCCACAAAATGGCCATAATTACCATATTGACAAAATTTACCAAGATTCTATGGAAAAACAAATCATAACTACGGTGTCTAGAACTACCGCTGTTTTACATGGGGACAATGCATACTCTATTCATTTACTTATTCTTCAGCATGTCAAATAAAATAGTATTGAGTTTTATAGCGTCACAATGTATAGAAGTCCCCTGGACGTGTTTAGAGAACGCTCTGTAAACATTGTGTCGTCCTTCTGACATCATTGATTGCCTATCTGAGCTATGGTGGGACGGTGTCTCAGAAACCTATCTGAGCTATGGTGGGACGGTGTCTCAGAAACCTATCTGAGCTATGGAGGGATGGTGTCTCAGAAACCTATCTGAGATATGGATGGGACAGTGTCTCAGAAACCTATCTGAGCTATGGTGGGACGGTGTCTCAGAAACCTATCTGAGCTATGGTGGGACGGTGTCTCAGAAACCTATCTGAGCTATGGTGGGACAGTGTCTTAGAAACCTATCTGAGCTATGGTGGGACGGTGTCTCAGAAACCTATCTGAGCTATGGTGGGACGGTGTCTCAAAAACTTATCTGAGCTATGGTGGGACGGTGTCTCAGAAACCTATTGAGCTATGGTGGGACGGTGTCTCAGAAACCTATCTGAGCTATGGTGGGACGGTGTCTCAGAAACCTATCTGAGCTATGGTGGGACGGTGTCTCAGAAACCTATCTGAGCTATGGTGGGACGGTGTCTCAGAGCCTGTGTGAGGTGCCAGCAGTCCCTTAGTGTCAAGACATATATACAGACATACTCTGTGGTGACACACTGACACTCAACTAATCAAAGCCTTGTTTGCCTCTTAGAAGGACGTACTTGAACAAGAGCTTTACTAGAGGCCATAGCTATCCTATAATGACCTTTGGACAATGATCAATATTCAAATCTTAACATCTTTGTTGTGATTAGAATGCAGGCCCTTTTCTTTTTTCTCCCCTCCCAAAACAAGAAGAAAAAAAGCTTAAATCGATGATCTTAGGGTGTAAACTAGATTTCTAAGCAGTTTGCCACTCTCTGCTGCAAGATAAGATAAACTCTCTTTGACCTAAGAGATGAAGTTGCCATGACGATCAGGGAGTCCTCTTTCTCTATTGATATGTTGCTGATGTAACAACAAATGGAACCAGATCCAGCTCCTGATAGCGGTGATTAATTAATACACATTGATCTGTACAAGCTGGAGACAAGGCTATTAACTCAAAAGGCTGAAAGTCAATTGTTACCTGGGGCTCAGAAGGAATCATTTAAATCAAATCTAAATAAACTGAAGAATACATTATTGTTGGCTATTTTTCTATTTCTATTCACAACAACAAGTAAATATTGGGGGCCATATAAGAATAAGGGCAAAACAAGACAAAATAAACTATTGGAAAGTGGATATGTCACCAATGTCAAATGAATCCTAAAAAGTTATTGTTATGGTCAGGTCAGAAAAACATGGACTGGACTAATATCCATTTAGAATCCAGTGACGACAATGAAGGATCAGATGTCTCATAATCACCAATAGTCACTAGAATAACGGTGCTGGAATTACAGGGAAGAGGAAAATAAAGAGGAAACAGTGCCAGGAAATGACCTCCACCTTTGCAAAGAGCGATCCAGCAACCAATGGCCACAAAGCTAGGTGGGTCAACCATAGTGTAGCCCTAACACCGTACACGCGGACACACACACCACCCAATACACATACACCACAAACACACCACACACAAAACACAGGCACACACTAGCACACACACATCAACTCCATGTGTATTCAATGAAAGAAACCAGCACACTCAAAAAATTATTTGATAATGTAATGTAATAAATTGCTGTCTGGAAAACGGTGAAGTGTTTTAACACAATGTACATTCTGAACCACAATACTTTGAAATGCATAGAGGTCCACTGAAGGGTTGGTGCTGGGAGACAGCATGGGATTTGCTTAGATTGGGTGTAAAATCAGTGGTTTAGATAGAAAGAGAGGCGCACAGGGATACTTCGGCTAAGACGATGAGGCCACAACACAACACAAGCTGTTATTGGCAGGGACCAGATGTTTGAGGAAAAGTTGGCATTCAACAACCATTCTTCATCTGACAGAAATCTATGAGGAACCCAAGAGAGAGCATGATTGTCAGGCAAACGGAAGAAGAAGAAACCTTTAAATACAAAACCTTTAAATACAAGAAACCTTTAAATACAATAAAGCAGACTGCTTTAGTCGGTTCACGGGTTGATCCAGCTGAGACAAACCACAGAAGACGCGGTCCCTCGAGACAGCCTCCCTTTTTATGACAGAGCCCATGTCCTCACCTGGCCCCAGTGACCAGTCTCATCCACCAAACCCTGGAGAAACCCAAGCCCCCCTGACCTACACAGCGCAGACAAACAGATGAACTCATGCTCACAAACACATACTCTGACGCAAACACAACGTTTGGCAGCAAATTCAGTGATTGCTCTAGTTAGAACCTACACACATAAGTAGCTTTTTTGTTTATTGCCACTGCTTGAAGAAATGTATGCATGTCACCCGGGGATGAAACGCCGAGTGTTTTAAGTGATCCAAAACATGTACATATGACATAATACCAATGATGCTACAATTACCATCCACACATTTCAGTCAGAGTGTCAGTGCTGCGCGGCACTGGGCTGGGATATTTAAAAGAGGAGAGCAGTCCTGTAGCTACCGAATCTGGTAGCTAACGCTACAACAGCAATACAGGAAGTGTCAGGCGGCACCATACACTGTAGTGAACACAACAGTTCGACCAGCGAAGAGCACTAAGTCAATTTAATAAGCACATTTGACATTGGACGTCTCACACACGGCCCTCTCAACACCCCATCCAATAGGACTCCTCCTGGGAGAGGAGAGGCTCTCTACATCATTCTTGGCTCATCTACGCGCCACCAAACTTTGGGAGCAATTTTACAGAAAAATGACTCTGAGGGTAGCTTGCTCCCATCCAGCTCTGCTCACATCTTGCCTTCCTATTAAGCATCAGAATGCACCCCTCAGTGGAAGGAGAGGCGCGGACACACAACAGCAGCATACCAGGAGCCCCAGAAGGGCGAGAGGGGAGGTCGGGGAGGGAGGGGAGGCAGGAGGGGTTACGGAGAGCCTTGAAGGAATTCACACATCACATTATCCACTAATCACAATCCGCTGGGCATCGGCCATATTTCCATCATTTCCGTCAAATTGTGCTGATCTGCTTTCGGAGCGGCCTGCTAACAATCTGGGCAATTTGTTGGCATATTGGCACAGGGTGATAAGGCCAGGAACAACAACAGCCAGCAGCTGGCCCGCAGAGATGGACCGATACCATTGATATGTGCTCCCATACAAAACACCTCCGAGTCTATCTCCTTTTCCTATCAAACTCTTATTACAATAAAAGTGTATGGGCTTTTCCCTTTCTGGGGAGAGGAGAAAGGAAGGGGGTGGGGGTACAGGAGGAAAATAAAACGTAACGTTTCAGAGAAGGGAGAAAGAAAAACAAGGGGGAAAATACATAATTTATCACAGTATTATCGGGATATCCAGGCAGCGTAATCAAGGAGTACTGAGTGACTATTTTCTGCCTTATCATCCAAAGTGGTGGAAACGGAGAGGGAATTATCAGCCGGCTGCAGATTGCTGGGTTGGAATTTTAATGGTAATAATCGGGTTTCTGATGGTATATCTTCCCTGCTTATCTTTCCCATTATCTGTCCTTATCTCGCCAGTCATCGGAGCAAATTAATGGTGCTCTTTCAGCTCCGCCTTTTTATCACCGCTCAGAGAGCACCCAAGGGGAAAGAATAAGCAAAATATTAAAATACTGCATAAATCACAATTTTAGATAACGGTCCAATGTATGCAGGATTGGGGGGAAACTGTGCCCAACAACCTTTTTGTCCTTTAGAATGACTGTCTGCGCTGACTTTCTGTTCATTGCTTGCTTCCTGGTATTATGTCCATTCCCTGGGTCCTAGTTTCAGGGGTAGGAGGATCTAAGGTTTGTCTGACCTTTCTGTCTCTAACTGGGGTTCCAGTTCTTTCTACAGTTCTTATTCCCCATCCCTCATTGACAACCTCCATCACAGTAGTACTTCCCGCCTGGGTCACAGTGGGAGCTGGAAAACAACATTGGGAGAGCTCCTCCTTGAGACTGGTTCATACGGAAGAATCCAGGGCCACATACTAGGCTATAGTCTACAGGTATGCGCTTATTCCACACAGATCAGTAATGCTTTCTCCGATCAAATATCATTAACAGGAAGAAAATGCATACCCATTGAACTATAACTATGCCGAGGACCTCCTTAGTTCTGTCTGCAGTAATTTCTTCAGTAAAATGATTCCCTTCTACACAATATTGGTAAAAGTGTTTTTTTAAATATATATATATATATATATTTTAAATACCAATAAACTTTTAAACTTAATTAAAATGTATTAGGCGGTGTAGTGATCAAATATGCTGCCTCTGGTACACATGTACTGCTGCAGTATCGGTTTTTAATAACTGTCTTCTCTTTTACTCTTTTCACACAATTTTTTATGTCAGAAAATCTATATAGAATTTGGAAAATATAAAATGAACACTAATGTATGTACTATTTTCCTGATGCTGGAAACATGAAACATAACTGTTGACAGACATTTAACGCATGCCAAATTGTGACACACATTGAATTTAATTTGTAATGTAGCAATAGAATCATAATTTAATCACACACACACACACACATTTACACCAACACATGAATACAAACACATCTCTTCCTCACTGTCTCATTGGCAGTATAGAAACACCACGAAGACAGCCATGCAGCTAAATGACAGGGACAATATAAAATCACTAGATAGAGAAACCGTACAGCTAAATGAGACATAGACCATATTCAGTACATAGACTGTCATACTGCTAAATGACTTGAACAAATAATGGAATCACCAAATCTATGCAGCTAAATGACATGGACAATACATAATCACCACATGAACAGCCATACAGATAAACAACATGGACAATATAGTATTAACAGATATACAGCCATGCAGCTAAATCACATGGAAAATATAGAACTAGTGCATAGAGAGAAATATTGCTAAATGACATGGACAATCCAGAATCACCACATGAACAGCCATACAGATAAACAACATGGACAATATAGTATTAACAGATATACAGCCATGCAGCTAAATCACATGGAAAATATAGAACTAGTGCATAGAGAGAAATATTGCTAAATGACATGGACAATCCAGAATTACCACAAACACGGCCATACAGCTAAGTGGCATGGACAATATAAAATCACATACAGTTAAATAACATGAATACCATAGAATTACCACATAGACAGTCAATCCTTAATGAAATGGACAATATAGAATGAGGACATACTGCAGAGTCTGGCCAAAATCACATGGATAATATAGAATCAGTACATTCACAGCCATACAGCTAAATGTCATGGACAATACATAATCAGTACATACACAGTCATACAGCTAAATGCCATGGACAATATAGAATAACTACATGGACAGTAATGCAACTAAATAACATTGACAATATGGAATTACCATAAAGCTGTGTATTGTTTAAGAAGAGTTTAGGAAGTTGTTGCAATTATTTTTTAACACTAGAATTCAGTACAATATTTATAAGAACAAATACAATGATGGGATTCAAATCTTTTACTACACAATATGAACAAAGAAACAAAAAAACTGCCCAAAAACTAGTTTTCTCATCTCTTAGAAGAGAACTCTGTGTACCCCTATGAAATGAAATGCTGTAATGACCACTGTGACTATGATACACTTACACTGCCATGGTTGGAAAGCTATCCATTTCAATTCCACTTAGATAAAAACACATTTTACAGTTCGTTTAAAATAACAACAAAGAAATTCAATATAGATCATTACTCTCTTGTGCCTGCTACATCTTTCAACGCAATGATATTTGAAGTGATTAAAATTACTTCGAATTCTAGTATAAATACGGTTTACAATAAACCAACAAGTACAGCATTATTACAAACAATGTCCATTATATTCTAAAATGAACTTGTAATACGTATTTTCTTAAATTGTCTTGTTTTATTATTGTGTAAATAATTCCTACATTTAAAATGTTTTATATGAAACGAAATGTTTTAAATGACACAATTACAAATTTGCTGAATGGCAATGGTCCTTACTATGCTTAACGTAAAAAGTATTTATGTGTAAGGTAGGAATTCAATGTGTGTGTGTGTGTGTGTGTGTGTGCGCGCGAGCGCGTGTGTTTGTTTGTGTACGCGCGTGTGTGTGTGAAGAGGACATCACCCATTTGATCACAATACTGAAGGTATCTTATTTATTTTGTAATATAATAATGGCTTTACATGTTGTATCTAAGATATAGAATTTCTAATGACAAAGGAGTCATTAGATAGTAATTGACTCACTTGTCAAGGCTTTAATGTTTGTTTATCATGTTTTTTGCAGAAATATAAGCATACTAATAAATCGCAAGAACAAACGTATCCTAATTTGATTGACATAAAAAACATAAATAACCTATATACTTACAGCTAACACCAAGCAACAACCTAATAAAAAACAGTTTCACTCCGACCTTTGCAAAGCATAATTTGGAAAGTAAATGAGCGAACACGTTTATCAGCAATAGCATAAAACAGAATATGATTGGTCAAACCCATACCTCATTCATTAGTAAACTATTTCAACAGTATCAATTAACTCGGGGAATGTCTACAGACTTCGCTGCCGAAGTAACTAGTCATCAGTATCCTAACTTCTGCAACAATCTTTGGTAGATAACCTAACTGAAGGACAGCGAGACTGGAAAACTTACGTTTGATTTGCCTGGGGTTGCTCTGCTTCCTTCGGGACATGCCTGCTCGGGCTGGTCAGGAGATCCAGGTGTAGCACTGACTGATCGATAGGTTTTGGTTCATCCAAGCGCCGGTAGGGTTTGTGATGGAAATTGAGAAAGAAAGGGTGACGAATTATAGACACTTTTTCACAGAGTATGTCGCTCCGTCTCTTTCCTTTCTCTTCCTCTGCTTTGGCTGTCTCTCTCTCCCGCTCTCGCTCGCTCTGTTCCTCCCTCTCTCACTCACTCTTTCTCAATGGTGTTCACCGAGATGAGGCTGCACTGAGCTAGAATCCGCACGGACTGACTGGGGAGGTGAAAGCGTTTCGCGCTTTTGTTTGAAGATAAGGTTTGTGCCTCCACGGGTACCGTAGACAACGCTTCTTGAACTTGACTTTTAGTATGTGCTATACGCAACTAGTGCCTTCTTAATTGGTAACTGTAATCACTAGTTGAACGACTCATATTAGGGGGTTCATCCAAATAATACTCAACACATTTAGAACCAGCAATATTGGTAGAGTTGTTGGATAGGCTTTTCAGAAAGCCCTTTCCAATTTAAATCATGTCTTGATCTGCCAGTTTGTGTTGCAGCATTGTATATATATATACACATACGTGCATACATACATACATACATATATATATATATATATATATATATATATATATAGTAGCAATATCTGGAGGATTGATCATAATGGACCGATTTATTATATATTTTCATAAATACATACATTAGCCAAACAAACTGTCACACACATACCCCTAAATTTGTTCTGGAGAATTCACACTAGTGTACAGGTTGACATCTTAGCAGTCTCAAATCATTATCTTGTATGATTAAATATGAATTAAAAATAATGTTTTGTATTGTTTCTTAAATTGGTCCGGCTACCACAATAACTTGACTTTAATAAGGGAGAATCCCCACCACAAACAACATATAAAGCCCCTTCATTATTTTCATTCTGATTGTAAGTGTAATTTCTCAAACATCCAGAAAAACTAGAAGTTGACTTCTTCTATTAATCAGTGGAACTGCCAAGTAAAACCAGCAGGTTGCCTGTGAAATGATCTGGTAACTCAATTCTAGGACTGTGGAATGTGGGTAAAAACTAGACTGTAATTGAAGGGGTTAACTAGTCAGTGATGCTCCACCTTGAGGATGGAGGCATTTATGGGGTTTAATTCAGTGGGCCTCTGCCACTGCCTTCACCTTCCATATCCCAGTGACCAACACGGAACGTACAATGTCCTCTCATGCTGGCAGACAGACAGACACTTCTTATCATGGTCATTGTGTAGCTGGCTTTCTGTCTTTACATCTTGATTTATTGTCATTTGTTGCAACAAATGTATCATCATTTCACAGACAACACATCTTTACAGCTTAACGTGTCTGGGTAAAATTAATAATTTTAGGGAAAATAACTCAATGTTAATTGACTACAATCAATTTGATTTCACTGAAGGGAACACATACTGTAATGTAAAAAGCTTTAATAATTATCAATGGGTTTCCACTGCTCAAAGTTTGAACCATCTGGTCAGAAATATCAATAGCAAATTGTGGTATTGGAAGTGGGAGCAACAATATTTAGAGAGAAAGAAAGTCAAATTGCCAGCTGAAGATTAATTTAACGCCACCACTAAATCCCCTAAGACTGAAGCTAGCATTCGTGGTCTGTGCTCAGCTCTTCCTGAGCCCTGGTGGCTTGTTTGAAGCCGGAGGGTTGACTGACTGACAGCTACAAATCTGTGAGAGGCAGGCAGAGGAAGCTTCTTCACTGTCTGGACCAGATGGTTGTGATAATTAACATGATACTGTTTCCATCGCTGGGGAAATCAATGACACAAGGTTGATCATATTAATAGGTGAAGGTATACAGTGTACAGAGACACAGTACAGTGCACTCATAATCTGATTACAGAGAGGCTTGATTCAATGCCATGCTATATCATTTGATTAGAACTGTCGAGTCACATTTGATTATCGTCACACCGTAGAAGGTGGCGGTGTGTCTTGTGTTGCTTGCCTTAATGTCTTGGAAATGCTAAAGTCAAACTATGTTTTAAGTGTGCTTTTGTGCCTATTTATCTTCCCTGAATAGGGGTATTATTTAACATCAGTTTCTCTAAAAAAACTCAAACACAAGACATCAAAGCGTTGATGGTGGTGGCTGCTGGATGTTAGGGATAGGCCAACGGAAGTGAGGTACGCATGTGTGTGTGTGTGTGTGAAAAGAGTTGAAACAGGAACATGTCATTCAGGGAGATATTTTAGATATAAGAATTTCAATTTTGTTTTTAGTGTTCAGTTTGGGTAAACGTTGGGTTAAAGGTTTGCATTTGGGGTTGGGTTAGAATTAGGGTTATGTTAGGACTACAAAACATTTTAACCTTTGAACACAGTTCGTTTTGATTACCTCATTTAGATAGCTATCATATATCATGTGTGTTTGTGTTTTTGTGTGCGTATGCACATTTGAAGGTAGTGGAGAGCGATCGGCCCTGTCCTGGTATTATATGTAATATCATTATTTTTTGGGGGTCAGATATATACATGTCGTGCTATCCAAATCATACGATATCACCTGTTCACATGTTCATGTAATATCGTCAACACTGCCTTCTGCTCTCAACAATGAGCTCCTGTGAGACAATGGAAATAATAAAGCCCACCAATGAGTCTGTTTGTGAAGGAACATATTCACCCAAACGAAGGGTAGGTGCTAGTTGTGCTGGTTGTTTCTCCGGCTAAGTGTCCTCCCCAGCCAGCAGGTCCAGCAGCCGTGTGCAAACAGATGTCTGAGAGTGTGCCCACTCCGCTGTCCCCACTGCCAACAGCACCTCGGGCCTGGAGAAGGACTCAACACAACTCTCGGTCCAAGACCACTCCCTCCCTCCCCCTGCTCAGCCACATCCACATCTGTCTATGTACCGGTCAGATTAAACGACGTGCCTTATGATGACCGTTCCGCTTTGCGAAAAAAAAAAAAAGGAAACATGAGAACGACGTGGAAAGTAAACAGACAAAAAAAATCGTCTAATTGCCATATAACCCCGGAGCATCGTGAGATTAGTCTGGAATGGTGTTTAGGGGATTGACGAATGGACAGAGAGGGGGGAGATGAACACATGATGCCACTCCCGTCAGGGGTGATGTGTAAATCTGGAAATAAATCCTTGTTGTTGTTATAAAGGGACAGGGTACACCGTGGGACAATGCTGTCCCGATATTCTTAATGGTAATCTGGAGGGTTGTTATGGTCAAATGTTGGAGATTGTGACATCATTTGGGATTTACATGATTTACATCCTTTTTAAGAATTGAGCAGGAATCCTTGTGGCTTGTAGCTTTTCCAATAGTTATATTTTCATGTAAACTGGAGGCACAGTAATGTATGTGTGGGCGAAATGGCAGCATGGTTGTACGCAAAGAAAAGGTTTAAACAAGCTCATTTATTGTAATTAATATCTAGTGACGGACGTTTTGGTAGAATATTCATTTCATTGGATAGCTATGTAACATGTCATTTTTATTTGGGCTTTACCTTTAGGTACAATCAACATAGTCTTAGTTTACCTCTGTCTGTGTATTTCCAGTGGCAATGATAACATTTCACTTGTTATTTATATTTAGTATTTATTTAAGTTCTGAAAACCAAATATGCATTCCCATTGCAAAAAAGTATGCTGAATGCATTTTCTAGGGATGTGAAAAAATCGTCAGTTAACCATTTCGAAGCACCTTCTAATGTTGTGTTCTTACATCATAAAGCACAATATTTTACCCATGTCAGCAGCTCATGTCAACAACATTTTAAACAGCAAGGTTTTGGTCTACATAAATCTCTTTCTTTGAATTGGTGTTTTAAAAAAGTAGAATAGCAGCACTACTGGAAATTGATGAAAATATATATGTTGTTGTTTAGTAAACCTTTGATTTGGTGTTGTGCTATTGGCAATAAATAATATTATAGAGTCTTGAATCCTGTCTATTGCAAAAAAAAAATTATATAATTTTAAAATTTAGCATTGATTTGTGTCAAATCTAACATGTGACAAAATGCAATTTTTCCAAGCATTTTTTAGCTCATTGCTCAGAGCACCATAACCTTAGGTTTAATAGAAACATTGTAGTATCCAGTATTGCCTCAAACATTTTGGAAAAGTGTGAAGGGCCTGATCATTTGGATAACTATTTGTCAATTTCACCTCATAGCAAAACAAGACTAAATTAATAGATGTTTAATTTTCTTTACTCAAATAAACATACAAAGATTAAAGTCAGGTCCTTTTTTCTGTCTACATTTCTCTAAATTGCAACCTGGCAAGATGGGAGGTTCAAGACGATTTAAACCCAACTTGCAATGACTTCATCATGTTTTTTTGCAATTATTTTATATTAATGCAGAAGTACAACCATTTTTAACAAAACATTTTGCATGACGTTATGATACAATGGTAAAAATTATGTTTTTATATCTTACAGACAAAGCATTTGATTGTGCTTGGAAATGGTTGAATTAGGTTTAATCTTTAACCTCATCACATCCAAACAAAAACTGGTTTTGAGATAAAAGGAAAATATGCAAAAGGAAACCATATTTTGTTTTAAGAACTTACATAAGTGAATAAAAAACAATTAGGGGGAACGTTTCACTGTCATTGTAAAACGTGAAATACAGACATCTTGAAATAGATGCTTGTGTAATTTCTAGACTTTTTATAAACCGCTTTTACACATTTCTATAATGCATTGTTACATTGCATTGCACAAACCATGACAATGTGACAACCGATTTTCTTTCAACAAAATATAATAAAATGTATATGGTATTGAAGAGACAGAGCAAGGTTTGAAGTAAAGCAAGGTGTAAAAAGGTGCATTTCCCATTTGTTGATTGTTTTAAATCAAATTAATCTTCCTCTTCTGCTGTTTTTTATTCAGTCCAAGTAAATGTACCTTATGTTTGTTGTATTTGCAGTCAAATAAAATGTATCTTAAGTCAAATCTAGCATCTTACTGTTGCAGAAGTCGGGGGGTTTGATTCTTCCTTCCGTCTGCTCCCTTCTGACTCTTTCCCTGTCTCATCGTCCCTCAGGCATCTCCCCCAAGACAACCCCCCTCCACCTGTGTGTTGAGGGGCTTCATCTGGGATTATTATTACAAGTTCTGTGTCCATATTTCCAATACGCACTGTACAATATGGAGGCAAATACTACTGTTCCATCTAATCTGGTCTGTCTATGGCTGCCAGTTAGTACAGTCGTACATGTTTTGCATAAAATCTTTTAAAACAGAATATATGCTTCCTAACTATACAGTATTACACTATTATTCAGTAGGCAACAAGATAAATGTAGATATATGATTAAGACTATGATAATAGCCCTAGTCACAACATTATAATATATAAATCGTTAATAAATCTATGTGCTTAATTTTATTTTTTCAATCTCCTCAATAGCAGAAACCAGAGCTACTTCTATAAACCAGTATGACGCCACAGTCTGTTCGTAGATTTTTATAATAATGTGTCTGGTAGTTTATTACATATGCAGAGGCACCAGTGCACAGCAAAATGGAAAAATGCATCAATATATTCAGAGAAAAGCAGAGCGTAGACAGCTCAGAAAATAAATCTACATCTGCCAGGCTCCATGCAAAATAGCCGAGCCATCCTTAATGGTGAAACCATCGATGAAAACAGATAAAAATATTAAATATTCAGACATTCCTTTCAGCCAGTATCAAAAGCGTCCAGATGTGTGGGGAAGCTGAAGTTGTTATCATCCAGCCGAAAGACAGGCATTGAAAGAAATTCCTCTGAATTTTCAACCATATAAAAGTATTTTATAGGATGCAAATGAATGGTAATTTTTGACTATGGAGAAAAAAACACGCAAATAAACCCTATCATTTGGGGAATAAAACTCCACAAACAGGAGACACTTTCAATTTGCTTTGCCTGTCTTCACGCGTTAGATGCCTGCGATTGCCGCAAAATTAATCCATTTAACAATCTGTGGCTTAAATTTTGAGGATTTCTAGTTTTTTGGGGGAGAATATCAATAAGTTCCAATTGAAGAGAGGATTCTTTTGCAATTCAGGCATGTGCAAGCGATAACGGCCGAGTTGGCATGAAGAGGCAGAGATGGATTAATTATGCAGAGAACATGGAAATTCTGCTTATCATTGCTTAGCAAAGGAGCCCAGCTCACATAATCAGAAAACTAGGATGAAAAAAACACAACAATGCTATGGCACCTTCCAGCCCATCATCTTACAAGTTAGATTTTTCCTGTAATTAAAAAGTAACATACAATTATATTCATATCTTACATGCAGACCATAAGTGGGTGTATATTAAATAATTGCATTGGGACATAAGGCTTCAGTGTATATATTTATATATATATATATATATATATACATACATGCATACATCTTTAATACATTTTTTATATATACATGAATAGGAAAGAGAGAAAAATAATAACAAAAAAAGTATAAAAATATAGTTTCACTGGATTATAGTTCCCTGGTTTGGATTGAACCTCATCTTAACACCCAGCATGGTTCAACTTGTAACCAAAATAGGCAAAATCAAATAACATTTGTATGATTTTGCCTACAATTCCGATTCAATCTTATATAATGAAGAGTTTTACAAAATGATGTTGACTACATTATTGTTGGCTTGTGCGGGCTGAACAGAGAAAAGAAAAACAAATTTTTCTTTAAATTTTTTTTAATTATTATTATCACAGTAGTAATGTCCTTATGCAGCCTTAGTAAGCCCTTGTGAGTATATATGATATGATGCATGATATAATATATGATAAAATGTATGATATGATGCATGATGTAATATATAATCAAATGTATGATGTGATGTATGATATAATATATTATCAAATGTATGATATGATGCATGATATAATATATGATCAAATGCATGATAAGATGTATGATTAAATGTATGATATTATGTATGATAGAAAGTATGATTAAATGTTTGATATGATGTATGATTAAATGTATAATATGATGTATGATATGATGTATGATTAAATGTATGATATGATGCATGATAGAATGTATGATTAAATGTATGATAGAATGTTTGATTAAATGTATGATATTATGTATGATAGAAAGTATGATTAAATGTTTGATATGATGTATGATAAAATGTATGATTACATGTTTGATATGATGTATGATTCAATGTATGATATGATGTATGATAGGATGTATGATTAAATGTATGATATGATGTATGATAGGATGTATGATTAAATGTATGATATGATGTATGATAGAATGTATGGTATGATGTATGACAGAATGTATGATAGGATGTTTGAAATTATGTATGATAGAATGTATTATAAAGTGTATGAAAACATGTTTTATATCATGTATAATAGAATGTATGATAGAAATCATAAAAGAATGTATGATAAAATGTTTAACATTATGTATGATTGAATGTTGGATAAAAATGTATGACAGATATGTAGTATTTTGTATTTGCACTTAATTTATCTTCAAATGTACTAATCAATATGACAACATGGAACGTACTGAAGTAGTTGCCATTTTAAATGGCACTTTTGTAAACCTTGGGAAAGCTACTAAGTGTTTATTCCTATATCTTCTTCCAGTGAATTGTCTGTAAACAATATTCTAGTACATCAAAGGCTTTCCCCACAGGGACAGACAAATAACCCTTTTGGAACCTTTACCCAATGGCACACTGCCTGAATAACCCAATAGCAGACATATAACCTAGTTAACCCACTGCACACCCATAGTGTCTAAAAACCCATTGAAAAAACATAGAGACAACAGAACCCAATGACACACATAACCCAGTAACACATATGTATGGTCTCCGTAACCCAAAGACACACACAGCCTACATAACCCAAAGACACACAGCTATTGCCTATATAACCCAATGACACACATAGTTTCTACATAATCCAAAGACACACAGCTATTGCCTATATAACTCAATGACACACATACAGTGTCTACATAACCAAATAACACACACAGTGCCTACATTACCCAATAATTCACATAGTCAACATGTCACACATACTCAATATGAGTTTGTCATTGGGTTATGTAGACACTGTGTGAATCATTGAGTTATGGAGGCACTAAGTGTGTCATTGGGTAATAACTGAATGACACACATAGTGCCTACCTAACCAAATTACACATGTAGTGCCTACCTAACCCAATGACACACACATAGTGCCTACCTAACCCAATGACACATATAGTGCCTACCTAACCCAATGACACACATAGTGCCTACATAACCCAATGACACACATAGTGCCTACCTAACCCAATGACACACATAGTGCCTACATAACCCAATGACACACATAGTGCCTACCTAACCCAATGACACACACATAGTGCCTACCTAACCCAATGACACACACACACAGTGCCTACCTAACCCAATGACACACACGTAGTGCCTACCTAACCCAATGACACACATAGTGCCTACCTAACCCAATGACACACATAGTGCCTACCTAACCCAATGACACACATAGTGCCTACCTAACCCAAAGACACACATAGTTCCTACCTAACCCAATGACACACACATAGTTCATACCTAACCCAACCACACACACATAGTGCCTACCTAACCCAATGACACACACATAGTGCCTACCTAACCCAATGACACACACATAGTGCCTACCTAACCCAATGACACACACATAGTGCCTACCTAACCCAATGACACACACATAGT
>JACXGK010000749.1:0-44209 GCA_016801125.1 Novumbra hubbsi
GTAGATTGGAGACATGGCGCAGGGAGAGCAGCAGCCTGTCTGATGTAGGTCTAACGTAGATTGGAGACATGGCGCAGGGAGAGCAGCAGCCTGTCTGATGTAGGTCTAACGTAGATTGGAGACATGGCGCAGGGAGAGCAGCAGCCTGTCTGATGTAGGTCTAACGTAGATTGGAGACATGGCGCAGGGAGAGCAGCAGACTTTCCTGAAAAATGCACCTAGCTGCTTGAAAGCAGACATTTGGGCACATAACTTTTTTAAGAAAAACAAGCTTAATAAAGAGTGTGCAATGTGCGAGACCTGTCCAAGATTAAATACTTTGGCAACACTACAAATATAGGGAATCACATTTCCTGTTTTCACTCACAGCTAGGGTTAGCTTCAACCACACAAAACACAATCAATCAGCCTATTATACAACAATTGAGGCTATCAACTGTACCTCAGATGTCCACAGTCCATTGCCACATTTATTGCAAAGGATGTCCGCCAATTATAGCAGGATTGTAAGGATCTCTTACATTGTCGTGGTAAACGCAGGCTTTCGCTTCCTCCTCCATACCCTGGTGCCAACATACAGAATCCCTTCGCTGAGTTGTTTGTGCTGTACAGTGACTCAAAATCCACAGTGACGGAGTCGATGCGTAAACCGGCCGAGTGGTCATCACCTGCGATTCCTGAACATCCATCGCCACAGATTCACGTGTAACAATAACTGCACCTTATATTTACGATGACTGGCAAGCTGAACTCACAAACTGGAGCCTTCTACGAAAGCCACACAGGTTTTTGCTAAATCTTATTGCAGAGTGAATAATCCAATTTAGATTTTCCACATAAGCAATCCAATATCTTATACTACCTCGTGGGATTGTTTTCGCAAAAAAAGGCAGCCTTATAGTTATATTATTGACCTTGTTATATACTGTCTGATAAACCATGCATTTTCCTGTAAAATAGCTGCTACAGAAATATATTTTTATAATATCAAAACTTTATTTTGTGTTTACACTGAGTAACCTGCAAAATATGTTGACATGAAATTGACACAACACTTCTTTTGTTTGAAAACAGATACTTAATATAAAGGCTAAAAGTGAGATTTTCAAGTATTTGTAATTTTAATAAAATACTTAGAGGACAAGATGCATCGTGATGCATTAAGAATTGGTTTATAATCGAATCGCTACCCACCGCTTGTAATCGAATCGTGAGGCAGCTGAAGATTCACACCTCTAGTATATAACACACGTTCAGTAACCTACAATGTCAACGCCACACTCTTAAAACCAAACAGTGAAACCTGTAACCAAGCGCCACCACACACATGTCCACCTTCTCAAGCACACACACGTGCCCATCAACACTTGAAAAGAAGAAATATGGAAACAGAGAGAGAAATGCTGTTTAAGGTTGATTTCATTAGGCACGTTGTTTTCCCTCTGCATGAAGCCAACCCACAACAACCCATAAACCAAATCTGACCCAAGCAGCCAACATAAATGTGTAGCACCCAGCTTAACTACATTGGTATCAATTACCAAAACGGCAACACTATAGCCACTTAACACGGAGATTTATTGTGACACGTGACAGGATCTCTTAACGATCATTTAAGTTTCTCCATACCTCGGTATAAACTCACATCCGACCAAGAGCACTTGATCTATCCTATCTGAGCGATTACTTATTCACAGCTTTCATTTACTTCATTAGGCGAGGTGATGCCACATTAAGGTAGCCATTACAAAGGGCCCTGTCATTCCCAACAGATTTAAAGGAGAGATTTGTGGGTGCAATAGAAGTGTGCCTTTATCGAGACCCATAATGATTCACTTTAACTATGCCATGGTCTCCCCTCTTCCTTTTTCTCAGGCCTGCTTTATTACATTTAGTGCATATTATATCATTTTTATTTCTAATACGACTTGCTGCAGCCCTAAGGATATGCTATATTTAGGGAAAGTCAAATATAAGTGACCTCTTCTCTGATAGTTCATATTTCATATATGAGAAAAATTGTAGTCCAATCAACTGGGTTCTTTTGAAACGGTTCCTCTGAGACCTCGGTGTTAAAGAGTCTTTCCGTGCTAGGATGAAGCCAGCATTGCACACGATAGGTTGTACTCTTTCCCCCAAAATCAAAAGAAACCTTTAAGGGATTTTTAAATGCAACTCTTTTTCAGTCCATTCTGTAGTGGCATGAATTAAGGCTTTTGAAGAATATGTATTATAGAAGGAAAATTGTCACTCACTGCTCATTAGCAGAGCTTCAATTTTTTTATGCATTTTAATCCCCAACAAACAAGTGGTTACTGAATCAGCAGAGTGTATATATGGTAGTTAAGTTAGGAACATGAAGGTGTCTGACAAGAATTCCCAAACCGCACTAATGAAATGCATGAATATTCAGTAGTTCTGATCTAATGTGCATGAAGACACAGATGGTCTCTGTAAAACTGAAAGATGATGACAATCACTCTATCAGCACACAACTACCAACTACATACTTCTCATAAAATCCATGGTTATTGTCAACTAGAATTTTAAGACCTTAAAAAACCAAGCACAATCACTTTTTTAGATAATTAACTATAACATGTCTTCAGTGTGTAGATGGATGCCGAAACGAAATAAGCTAAAGCTCCTATTACAGATGTCTTTTCTTTTTTACAGAGTTGCAATATTTAAGTCTCTCAAATTACTGTATATCAAAGTGGCAAAGCTTCCAGCCTCAAAATAACTTATTCATAAAAGATTCATGTCCATAGATGAAACCTCCATGCAGATTTAGAAACCAGTTCAGTCAAAACATCTAGGTCTAATTGACTGATGTGCCCTTCGATAAAGAAGGGCTATTCATTCAGAACAATCCCACAAATCAACATCAACAACTTTTACTTTTCATTGTGTGTTTTTGCTGCGAATATCGGGATGATGTATACGCCGCAATTTGTTAAAGGACAATGTCTCGACCGGTGCCGTATATTATCTCATTTTACAGAATTAAAAAGAACACAGACATTCTGTTAAGTTTGATAACAGACCACAAACCACCAATGTGTAGCCTGCATAAGAACTCAAGCCATGCGCTGTGGCAGCTTTCAGTTGAAGTGATATTTATATTTCCCTAACAAAGTTACCCTGTCGTTAGCCTCCACCTGGGATCCATTACAGGTGCTGTTTCCCTCTCTGGATTTCGAACCCAGTGAGAGGCGTTGGGTCCAACAGGCAAAAGTGGAAGGTGCACCCAGTCACTGCCAAGAAAAGATTGTCCCTCAAAGAGCGAAGGGAGAAGCCCCAGAGGCAAACCATCACTTCACGTCCGAACAGATTTCACTGGCTGAAAGTGGTGTAACGGTGCATTGGTCAACCGGATCAACAGCTCTGCCAAATCTGGCCTAGAAAGAAGCCTTTTCTCAAAAAGCACCATCGTAAGAGTGACCCTGACACAACGAGGGCGAAGGTCTTGTGGTCAGGTCCAAGGTATAGCATTTTGGCCAAACCTCAAACGTTGTCTTTGGCAAAAAACGAATGCCCCCCCCCCCCCCCCATGACTCAACACACACCATCCCTACAGTACAGCGAAGTATGGCGGTGACAGCATCCTGCTGTGTGTATGCTTCTCATCAGCAAGGACCGGGCATCTTGTTAAAATTGAAGTATGGACAGAGCGAAATGGAAGGCAATACGGCAAGAGAACCAACTACAGTCCACTAAAAAAAACATACGCTTGAGAGGAAATTCACCTTTTCGGCAGGACAATGATCCTGAGCAGCACAATTGCGGTGGCTCAAGAAAAAAAGTGAATGTCCTAAAGTGTCCCATTGGGTATTCGTGGCTCTGTCTGTAAACTGGAGTCCACAAGCATCCCCCAATCAATCCATCTCCAAGTAATGGAGCGAACGGTGGCTCCAAATATTAAAAAAAATCAGGTTTCAAAACATACGCATCATACTTAAAGTATGATAAGTATGATAAGACTTAAATGTCTTACAAAGATTCCCCAAAATACAATAAATGTAAACTTACTAGGATTGATTTTGCATGTTAACGGTTAACATGTTAACAAAATTAAATGTCAACAGTACTATTTGTAATTCAATTAGTGCTTTGAATACTATTGCGAGGCGCTGTATATAGTGTATACATACTATAGAGTGATTTGTTTATCAATAGTCATACTGTTCGTAGCATGGCACTGAGTTTTGACATCTGGGTGTGTGTGTTTGTCTATTGGACTGTAAAAGCCATTAAGCTATCATTTATTTTGCCATTAGGCACAATTGTGGTCATTTCAAACTATCAGAGCTAGCACTCTGCTATTTTATGTTACCCTTCCATTAGAAATTGTAATTTGCTGACAAGAGCTTACCTGCCCTGAGGTAGGTTTGTCCTTAAAATGGCAAAAGCTGAGGATTGTTATAAAAGATGGGCTCCAAATTGCTTATTTCAGACAGCAGTAGTATTCATTTTATATACTATTCAATAGATGGCCCCAGCTGTAACATGGTCCGTTATGGCATGGATTTTAGTGGAAGCACAGCTTATTTAGACGTCATGCTCTGTGCTCATATGCATCTGTAAAAGGAGACAGACCCTATCCTCTATGCATTCTGAAGGCTATGTATGTTTCCATATTGGTCCTCAGCCACCTGAGACATTGGCTGGGCTGTTCCTGATCTGCACCGTGAAACCTCTTTGCACTCTCACACTCATTCACAAATTTACACTGCAGCTCTTGTACACAACTAAACACACACCCATTCATCCACAATCTCCATGGAAACACAGTCCCTTTACTCACAATCACTCTCCCTCAACACAGAATCAATCCACATTGCGGTAAAATGTGAACAAGTAACTACCCAACACCACTGTGTTTGCAACTTCTGCAATAATCAGCAAGTAATGACAAACCAAAAACACTTTTGGAAATTTGGGACAATTTAGAAAAGATTAAAAGCATGTATACCCCATGCCCATAAGTATTGAGGAGCTTTATTCTGAGCTTTCCAAATGTCTGAAAACCCAGCCCGCTGGCACGATCTACTATCTACTGCATCCATTAATTTAGTTGTAAAAATAGCAAAATCCTCAAACCTATAGCACCAGAGCCCTGAGGGTCATATCCCAAACCTAATGCTGCTATGAGGAAAAAGCCCAGTGAATGTCATTCTCAAGTACAAAGTGTGCGATGAGACTTTTGCAGCACAAGTGGCTCAGAATATCAAAATGTTTTTCTATGAACAATGAGCTTACAATGAGCTAAGTAGGTCTATTCTATTTAGAGCAAAGGAAGTATATATTTTTTCCCCGTGGTCCTTTTCCAAAATAATATGCAATGTCATTTTTGGGTACAAGTCCACTTACAGCCAACTAAATCCTCAATCTCCGTTATCCTTTTCCACATAGTATTTTTAATTAAAAACCATGGTGATATTTACCCTCTTTTGGGGAGTGAATAGGAAGAAATCAGATGGGACTGTTCTAGCTAATCCGTCTATTTAATGTGCATTGAAAAGCCTTCTGGCTGAAATTTCAGCAGCTATGTTCATTATGATTATCAAGTTAATCAGAGCTCCACCAGTGGTATGTGGAATGATGAATTCCTGGAATAAAATAATTGAGAATCAATCAGTAGGGAAGCTCAATCTTCGCTTTCGCTAGATGAATAATGATCATGCCTTTGATAGCATGTTTACCAATGTATTCATTAACCTCAGCTTCAACCAGAGCATGGTTCTCTTTAGGGAATAATGTGCATTTTACCTCTGACATGGTCCACTTTCAGAAACAAAGCCAACTGAAGAGGCTAAGACCCAAGTCAGTACCCAGCAAAAGGTGCAATCCTTTGGATTATATGAGAAACCGGAGTGATCGTTGAATACTTTACGAAACCATTGCGTCAGTGTGAGAACCCCAGTTTCTTGGATTAATTCTAAAACCACTCGCGTTGCTATGGACATCTAATAAGACTCCTCTTCTTTGCAAGAACCCAAACTGATTCTGTGAAAAGACCTTTCAGCTAACATGGTAAAATAAACTTAAGACACTTTGTGAGTAAGTAGTGTGCATTGTCCCATAGGGAGTATTCAGCTCCCCAGTTCAGTCGTCATCTTTTGCTCCGTGATAGCTGTCAATATTTCAGAGATCCACCTGCGCTATTTAAAGCTGGAAAACGTTTGCGCTGAGTATTTGAGTATCTATGACAGTGAATGATTGGCTGAGTGACACTTTGGATGGGAAGGAATACTGGTGCAATACGTACAGGGTATTTCTGAAAGAGTACTTTATTATCTGCCAGATTGTTTGTTTGAAGAACAGTGCTAGGAAAACAATGGGAGTGGGTGTATTCGGGTCTCTAAAAAAAGCATCACACTTCCACCATCACTACATAGGAGATCACTTCTCCAAGCGTAGGACAAAGCAGAAGCCACGATGTTAACCTCAAGAGCCTCAATAACCTCTACAAATACTCTCCTCTTCAAAAAACTTTTACCCACCAGTGAACATCAGGTCGTTGACATTTGAAATGTTGATCCCAGCCAGAAGGAGAGTCTGTCCTGCATGTTCCTGACCTTGAGATGATGAAGGCAAATTGCTCTGATGACATATAAGAGCTGGGGTTTCATTTCATGGTTTTCTAGTCATCCATGCAACTTGCCGCTTCACATCCCCATATTCTTTTATTTTGATCAACCTGAATCCAAGTGAATATCTGGCTTTAGAAAAATGGTTTCCCGGCCAGGTTCACATCGCCATAACTGGAGTACCTTGGCAAAGCGGTAAATAATTAAACAAAACTAGTATGTTCCACATTTGGTACATTCTGTAGAATCACTTAAGACACCTTCTGTGCATATTAAATCCTATCAAATGTTTTATTATTTTTCTGTATAATGTTTCACCAGAAGTAAGCAGAAAACTGCATGTATGGATTTCCCTGTCAATATCTTGGTGAAAGGCAGTGCACATCCATTGATTTGTTCCTTCCTTATTGTTAAACAAACAATGATTTTAGGAACTGACTTAATGTATATTGTTTATTTTAGGTACTGTATGTTTAGAAGCTAAAGTAACTATTAAGATCTGTTGCTAAGTAAACATTATGTAAAACACAAATATTGCTACTATCAATATTGAAGCCTGACCATAGTTAGGGATCTGTCTGCCTGTTTACTGTATATTGTATGTAAAGAGACTGATGGCAGTAATTCAAGCGAAAGGTGGTTCCATAAAGTATTAACTCTTGGGGGCGTTCACGTATTCACATAGTATTTCAGTGTTTTAATATTAATAGATTTTCCGTTTTTTTATTTTTCCACTTGTGAGTTACAGAGTGTTGCTGAGTGAAGATTAAACATGACCTCTTGGCCAACGGAAAATTTTTGCATGTTGAGATGACAAGCACGTCAATAAAAACCAGTAGTCTATAAACAGAATCCACGTTCGCTTCAAAACCAGGTGGAAAGGATAAAGCACCAGACAAAATAAATATGGAAGAGCACTTTTCTGCATTTGGGCACAGAACACCACATGGGCAAGATCAGCCATGGAGTTTCAAAAATAAATATAGTTTTGAAGTGTCTACATCCTTATTTAAACAGTACTAATATTGCATTCACCCATCACCATTGCAAAAGTATCTTTAAAATTGCATACAGCATAAATAAATACAGGGGAGAGTGCAGCATTGTGTTCCACAAGCATTCTTTCCAGCGGAGCCAAAAGAACTAGCACTTAGGGGTGATTAGTCCAAAATAAGTGAATGGCTGGGAGAAAAAACAAGAGAGAAAAAGAATGGGTGGTTGCGAGAGAGTGAATCAGGGACAGACCGAGAGATTATGATGCTGATTATGCGTATCCGATTTCTTTCCCCTATCTTCCTCTTGATACGCTGATCGTTTAGGCCAGTGAAAGCATACAAAGTGATATGGAGAGTCAAGGCTCAGCAGTATAAGAGTGGGTGGAAGAGGAGTGAGAGATAATTGGAGGGAGAGGCATTTGGATTGAGGAGTAAGAGAATGGGGATTGGGTGGAGAAATGCAGAAGGTTTGGAGTAAACTGAGAGAGGAAGTAGAGAGTGAACTGAGAGAGGAAGTAGAGAGTGAACTGAGAGGAAGTAGAGAGTGAACTGAGAGAGGAAGTAGAGAGTGAACAGATAGTGGAAGTACAGAGTGAACAGACAAAGGAAGTAAGAAGTGAACATAGAGGAAATAGAGAGTGAACAAAGAGAGGAAGTAGATAGTGAACAGAGAGAGGAAGTAGAGAGTGAACAGAGAAGAAAAGGAGAACAAAAAAAGGGAGAGGAGAGTGACAAGGAGAGAGTGGAGAGAGAGTGGAGGAAGCAGAGAAAGAAGAGGATACAATAGAAAGGAGGAAAGGGAAGAGGGACAAGTAGAATGAAGAGGTTAAGGTAGAGCACTCCACAGATATTACACTAACGAAAGTATATTACACTAATGAAAGTATATTACAATAACGAAAGTATATTACACCAACGAAAGCATATTATACTAAAAAAGTATATTATACTAACGAAAGTATATTACACTAATGAAAGTATATTACACTAACAAAAGTATATTACACCAACGAAAGCATATTATACTAAAAAAGTATATTATACTAACGAAAGTATATTACACTAACGAAAGTATATTACACAAACAAAAGTATATTATACTAACAAAAGTATATTACACTAACAAAAGTGCATTACACTAACAAAAGTGTATTACACAAACAACATCAAAATTTCTGACTTAGATTAAGAGGAGGAAATGTTACAATATAGAGGTGAGCTACCCGTTAGGGAAGACCAAGAAAGGAGAGAGAAAGATTAGCAGGATCATGCAATGCCACAGAATGCAAGAAGGGAAGCAAATTGCTGTTTTATGTTTCCATACTTCCATTCTAATATTCCATAGGGACAATGTGTGGGAAGGTTTGTGTGCATGTTGGGAGGTGAACTCTTCAGTGTATAAAACAACACAAAACATGTCACTCTTGAACACTACGCACTGTGTGAAACAGCCAAACAGAGAATAGACCTATATGCAAATAGGTCATTTGACACGTAGTGTCATCTCACTCACAGTATTTACAGGCAGTAGCATGGTTTTAGAGATCATCCCTAAATCGTTGAATTTGTTATCAGACAAATCTTTTTCGTATGGTACAACTACACATAGCTTTGTTGATATGACTTAGTTTGTGATCATCAACAACAAAAGATGGTAGACAAACCCAAAATTTTTCAGCTGAAGGTCAACATTGCACTCCTGTTTCTGCAGCATGTCTGCCAGTGCATGTTTTGGCCCATTCATTAAGCTCAGAAGAGCTAGTGAAGTGATTCACATCTTGCATGCTGGCCCCCTGATTATAGCCCTTAATCACCATGAGATTTCCCAAGAAGCTATCTAGCCATCAAGAAACGATATGGGAAGGAGTGGAAAAGTAGCCCATCCAAATGAAATCCTACCTTGTGTTTACTACTAGGGAGTGTTTTCTGAAGCCCCCAGTCTTTCGGGAGTAAGCACTGTTTCTGTTGAAATGTCCCCACATTGTGGAAACAAAAACTAAAATCAGCTGTAAATGTCAACACGAACTAGCGAAGGCACTGATTATCGTAACTCTTACATCTCAAGTTTTTAGTTACGCTACTACAGTAATAATTAATTATAAGAGGACATAAAATGAGGTTAAACCAGTTTGTTGCATAACAGTTTTTTGTCAACAATTCAAAAATATTTTTCACTAATAATAATAACATTTTAGTTTTTGTTATTCGTATTTTCATATTTATTTTGAATACCTTATGTTCACGAATCAACCACCTGCTCTATCAAAAAGAAGAACATCATCCTTTGAGTCAAAGTACCACTACAACGAATTGCAACTGGGTAAAAACAAATCAATCCATGAGGACAGGAGGCAGTTAAAAGTTGAGAGCTGCAGACAATTCAGAGTGTAGATGGGCCAGTGATTACATTCAACTCACTGATAAATACCTGTAAATAATACGTTCAGTATGTCATTGCTTTGTTAAAGCTTTGATTTGCCTCAGGACTAATCAGTAGGAGCATTCTCTTTGAGGAGGTTGCATTCATATTGACGATGTTGTAAATGTTACTGATTAGTTGCAAGCCAATGATCTTCAACTTAAAATGTATTAGTGATCAACAATGAACTTGGGTTAATAGTATAAACATAATAACTATATCATTTGTTGACCTTTGGAAAATCTATTGATCGTTTGAACATAGTTTGTTTTCTATCCGTATTCAGTGTGACAAAGACCCCACTGACCTCTCGCAATGTCACATTCATAGACATGTTTGTGTTCCCATTTGTGAGAAATGGGAGAAAAATTTTACCAAAATGTAATAAAATCCAGGCTATCAATTCAATAAAAAACATGACAGTATATTTTAAACGCATGTGTGTGTACAACATCAAGTTTGAAACCCCTCACTCCACAATAAAATTCCAGAGCATCATTCTCCAGCAATGATGACTGGGGCTTGGGCCAATTCACAACAACTTGTGTGTTTTTTCAACACACAAACATAGCACAGTACCCACAGAAAGGCCAAATGAATATTATGTGAGAAATTGTAACATAATTTGTGTTTAGGGATGTTTCTAACTGGACTATCATTATGCAAATGCACAAATCTAATTGTTTAGTTAGAGCGGGGACTTCAAATGAATAATACATTACTGTCTGCAAACAATTTTTGTATAATACATTGCATAGTATCATTTCCCTGTCTCGCGGACCTATTATGGAGATAATACATGGACGGAGCAGTCTATCAGTGTTCCGTGAATCAATACTATTGGCACGGTAATTTACTGTTCTGTTATGTGACTCAAAAACAGACCTCAAGCCCACACAGTATAACTCAATGAGCAAACAAATAGAATGAATCGTTTATTGTATCATTGTGTGCAGGTTCACCTGGTCCAAACTATGGCCAGATGGGTCTGAACCCTGGCACCTTTGATTAGGAGGATTCCGTCTGCATGATGACTGTCAAACCAGTGAATCAACAAATATTATGCAGCATTACTGAAGAAAAAAGAAATTAAATTGTTCTACCGCATGAAATTCCTCCAACCAAACACCATGCTTAAAAGAAATTGTGGCAGAGGCAGGAATCCCAGCTGGAATACACACAAATGCAAACTCATTTAAAACGCCTCAACATTTCAAGAGAATTTGTGAAAACGGGAAGTACAATCTCCAAATTGCACAGAGGTTCGACACGAACAATAAAACGTGGCCAAGAAAAAAACTAGTATTATGACATATCAGCCCATTTCAGATGCAATAATATTTATCAATCAGGTCTGTTATTTTGCCATCAATTCACGAAAAAGTCAGAGTGAAGAGTCAATGCAGCCAGAGTAACCTGTAATTTACCCTGATGAGCCAAAACAGTATGACCACCTGCTGTTGGTCCAACACCAACCCACTGGACTCTACATGCATGGACTTTACAAGACCCCGGAAGGTTTCCTGTGGTGTCTGGCACCAAGACATTAGCAGCAGATCCTGAGGTGGAACCGCCGTGGATCGCACATGTTTGTCCAGCGCAATTTGGAGGCCTGGCTAACACCTTGAACTCTTCAGAACGTCCAAGATCTGATTGTTCGTTTGTCATGTAATCTACCCAGACCTTGACATGTGCCCTTTTTAAGGGATGATCAACGTTATTCACTTCACCTGTGAGTGGTCATAATGTTTCGGCTCTGGATCCAATGTAAAATAGAAGTGCTTAAATTAATTGGGAAACTTTTTTAATAATTGATTTGTTCTCATTAAAATCTGTTCAATAATGTATTCAAAAACCCAGAAGCTCATACTGAATGTTACCATATTGTATTACTAAATTGGTTATATTTCATTATCTTCGTGACTTTTGGTGGCAATGCCCTTATGTCATTTCTGTTTGTTCAGACTCAAAGTACTCTGGTGCGCTCTGACACAAACTCCCCAGTGGAAACAACAGGGGACTAATGTAGGCTTTGGTACTTTGATGTCACTCCTTGGTTATATGACAACCACCCTGACAGGTTATAAAATATGCTCCTTTTATTAAAGGCTCCAGGTAGCACGCCGGCAAAGATGTCCTTTATAATATGAATGTGGGGAAACGTAAGGAAACTGTAATTCTTAAAGCAGAGGTTAGAAGCATGAAGACACTGATTAGAAATACACAACCATTCTCCCAATGCGCCATCAGTCATTGAAATACAATGGCATCGAGAGTGACAGTGGGTGAAGGACTCAAACCATTTCAAACAGAACCGAAAAGGCTCAGGTGGCTGCAAATGCTCCACAGATGAAAAACATTTGGAGCAAAGGATCTTTCAAGGGCAGGCTGGTCAGTTGAATTCTCTTCAGTCACAAAGGGAAATTGTCATCAATAGTGAAACGCAAACAGTAGATTCTATCTTTTGTCACACCATGTGGTAACCATTGCTCTAGTTGTTTTGTATTTGGGCTAATATGTCACCTCCAGAGGCCACCGTGAACAAACACAAAACACACACAGGCGGCAACTGAGAAGAAAATCCAATCGCGGCTGTATCTGTGCTCTCCTTAAGCAGATGGCAGTAGCCTGAGGACGTGTATGAGCCCTGCTCCAACTGGGGAGAAACTGCCGCTAAATTAAAAGAAAGGTTTCCAAAACCCTCTGCCTCACAACACAACACAACTCTTCCCTAGACAAAAATGAGTTGAGATCATAACCAAACAGAAGGCACATGACAGGTTAAAGAGAAGACATATATGGCAGCATTGAGAGCATTATAAACAGCAACCCTGCTAATGAGGGGTAAATGACTGTGGGCTGTGTTTGATCGGTATCACATCACAGCTTCCTGATATAGGGACGGCAATCCAAACACCCGATCTAATTACCTGCTTCACCGATAACACTCTGATAGCATAGGAAATAATGACAGAGCTACCAGAATATGACCTGAAACAGCCCTAAAGTCTGAAGCACACACGACAGCTACTCCTCCTTCGCCTTATCGATGGGAAATGGAAGATTAGAAACCCAAAACATGTACAAGGACGTTATTAAAAGATAATATATATCATTAAAAAGGGCAGCCCATTTTCACTGTAGATAAAGGGTGCAATTGACAATACAAGAGAAACAGTACCATGGTCTGGGCATGCCCACTGATGCAGGAAAAGGTCAGAGTTCATATGGGGGTGTTCTTAATTTCATACTTTGTCTGCACACATGTTGAGGCATGTCTCAATGCTAGCTTTATCTGAAACATAACAAAGATGATTGGCAAGCGATGTGAGACAAGCGCAAACAACTACATGTACAACTCACTAAAACAGGATTAGTGCTGAAACATGTCTGATCTGTGTACCGGTGGCCATTATAGCTTCAGTCAATTTGACTCATTTAGCTGACATGCTTTTCCAGAATGACTTACATTATTGATCGCATCCATTAGTCAGAATGAAAAGTTGCCCAATCACCCTGAATACAATAGCTCATCGTGACGTGTGTTACAGTTTTCAGCTTGGCATATTTACTGTCCTCAATTTGTCGATTGCAGGGTAAATGTCTATCTAAAATGTGCAAGCGGGGATCGGGGGGGAAGGATTACCATTTGGCTCTGTGGTATGCAAGGTGCAGTCACACGTTTCTATTTGAACACAAAAGAACTGAGCCATTATTTGGTTCTATGCGTCTCCCATCGTGCTCTTACCTATCACTGTAGTGAAATCCTAACTGGCCCCCCAAAATCTTAATCTGAGTGTGAAATCTAAAGCCTAGTGCACATTTGCACCAGATGTCCTTCATTTCAGTGCAGACATTTTAGTGCGGACAGTGCAATAGAGTGGCCCTACCGTTTTACAATAGATTGGCCCTACCGTTTTGCATTAGAATGGCTTTACCATTTTGCAATAAAGTGGCCCTACCGTTTTGCATTAGAAGGGCTCTACCGTTTTGCAATAGAATGGCCCCACCATGTTGTGGTTTTAAAGAAAGGGGAAGGACAACCAAAATGGATCCAGCTTCTATACAGAGGCCCCTGTACTAGAATACTCACTAATCAATCATCCTCTTTTGCCACTACTTATTGTTCTGCTCATGGAACCTATAGCTCACACCATAATGTATGCCACTTACAATATACATTACATCACTAATGATGAGTTATCTCTGTGTGTGAATGACATTCTCCTCTACGTAACTGAGCCCCAATCCAGTATCCACCAGTTCTTCTTAACGTTTTTGGGGATATACAATAGAATTAACTGCAATTAATTACTTTCTGAATCTTTTAACAACATTCATAGGTTTATATAAAACACAATTTTGTGACCTATCAAAAGCTTTTAATTCTGGACTCATGATTTTGAAGTATCGGGATGAGAATTACCCTATACTTTAAAAGAAATGAAAGACCACCAGCTAGATATGAATCTGCATCAGTGCGATAAGATACAACTGTACCTTGGGTACAACAATTCAATCTGATGGGTAACAATAGAATGACTCCATCTCTCTCCCTTAACATTAAAACAACAAATCAGTCTGTAGCACTTGGACTGCTAGAACTTGAATAATTGACCGAAGGCCAAACAAAATGCTCATCCATAACCCAGCAGGCCTGATATACAGTATATCCCATGGCAGTACCTTCTGTACACTAATGGCTGATGCCTTTTAATTCCATTAAGAGAGCATTTTATGCAAAATAGTGTACATTTAGAGGACAGTGAAATACATTATTATTGCACTCCCTCTTATTAATAACATCTTCATAAACATAAACAAAAACAACCACAATGCAAATCATTCCAGAGGGACAGAACTTGCAAAAACCCACCTATCGGCTAAAGTACAATATGCAAATACAGATTATGCCACAGTATAATCTTGAATAATATCGCATACATATACAGTACTAGTCAAAAGTCTGGACACACCAATTTAACTTGGACTGGTACTATATATGTACATGCTGCTAGTCATCATATGGACACTGTAATGGCTTTCAAAGGGAAGATATGGTGCTTAATGAATAATGGATACACATAGTAATCATTGTGACGGCCCTCCTGCTCTGTCTTCCTCTTTCTGTTGATTTCCTTTTCAGAGTTGGTGGGCGGAGCTCGGGAGGTCGTCAGTGGAGACACATGTGCCAGGAATATAAAAGGCATAAGGCAGGCCGACTCTCCTGGTTATTTGTGTAGGAGTTTGTTAATACATGTAGATATTTCATTCAAACTGAATTGTGATATCCTGTTTTTGTCACATGGTCAGCATCAACAACAATAAAAGCACAGCAATAATCCTATATCTTTGAAGGTTTCTAGAACTGTAGCTCTTGCAACCAGAGGTCCCTAATAGAGATTTTCGATTTCTGTCTTAGGTGTAGATTTAAGGCTACAATTTAAAATCACCCTAAACCGAATAAGTGTTAGAATTGGAATTCACTCTAGATTTAGATAGTACAGGTTAGTTTTATTGTATGGGTATTTTATAAGGGCTAAGTAATGTAATGACATAAAGGACAGGTTGTTGTTAAGATGAGGGTTAGGGCAAGGTTGTATGGGATGCAACTTGGACCACAAGCAATGGTTTAGCCTGAACCATCTGCATATACTCACTGATGATAGGAGGTCAAAATGAAAAATCATTCTAGATATGTAATATTGGAGTGGGAATTGTGAATATGGCTGCAGGACAGGCAACTGGATTTTTCATCAGTGTCACACAGCAGCATTTTTCACTGTGCAGACTCACACGGTGCACTGACTTCTCAGAGTACAGACCTAGAACTTTACAAAGGTATTAATACGCCTGTATCGGAGGGGAAATTATGTTGTTTCAAAAGATGATAAACTTGTTAAACTAACTTAAAGAAAATGGGCCTTAAACTATTTTGTTCAGTTTTTACTTTTCCTAGAAAGCTCTTCTTTGTTTATGCCCATTGAGAATCAATTAAGGATTCGACATTTGAAAACATACGGTTACCTTGGTCAGGTTGAAGTGCATACTGAATTTATCAATGAGAGAATACATAATGAAGTGAATGACATGTTTACCAAGTGTTTGGTAGATGTATGCCTGCATGAACATGTGAGCTGATGACTTACATCTTTCCGGGGCTTCGTCAGAGGTGTCTTGACAGTCAGGCTCGCCATCACAGACCCAGCCCTTTGGGATGCAGTTCAGCGGCTCAAGGCACTGAAACTTCCCCACATCACACAGTGTGAACTCTGGATGGACAAAAGTCAATGGAAAGAGTGTGAGGTGTCGTGAATGAGATGAGATGGTATACATGTTTAATTTAAAACATGTACTTGAAGTACTCTACTGGGGTAAATGACCAGAGGTTCGGTGACCGTGCATTCACCTTGAGGCGATTACGAAATGGTATGGATGAGTTGATCTTGATGATTGATATATTAATGTTATGAAGGTGCATCCTAGCTTTGCGTCGCAAACCAGTCATCTCACCCAGTAACCCCTTCCAAGGGCGGACATTCTTGTACAGGTTCCATGTCTGAAGACTGACTCAGGTTCCAAATTCAAATTTAGAAATTGGGGTTGGAAAATGTTGGTGAATCAATAATAACAACAAATTAAAGCTGCATCTAGCATTGAGTTGGTTTTGAGTGTGCGACTACTATATTTACTTAACTGCACCAATTTTGCACTAAGACAGATATGTACCCTAAACATTATGTGGACACCACAACTAATTATTGAGTTCAGGTGTTTTGGTCACACCAATTGCTCAAAGGTGCATACAATCCAGCACATTGCCATGAAATCCTCATAGACAAACATTAACAGGGTAATGGGTCGTACTGAAGAGTGACCGTTAATGTGGTACTGTCATAGGATGCCTCCTTTGGCACAAGTCAGTCCGTGAAATGTCGGCCCAACCAGATCTGCCCTGATCAACTGTAAGTGCTATAATTGTGAAATGGAAGCGCCGAGGTGCAACAACAGCCCAGCCACAAAGCGGTGGACCACGCAAACCCCCAGAGCGGGGCCAAAGAGTGCAGAAGCACATAACAAGTGCCTACCGTCTGTTGCATCCCTCATCACAGAGTTCCAAACTGCCTCTGGAAGCAACACCAGCATTAGGACTGTGCATTGGGAGCTTCACCAAATGGGTTTCCATGGCTGAGCATCTGTACGCCAGCCTAACATAAACATGCACGACGCCAAGCGTCGGCTGGAGTGGTGTAAAGCACACAGCCACTGAACTCCGGAGCAGTGGAAGCGTGTTCTCTGAAGTGGTGACTCACGCTTACATATCTGGCAGTCTCATGGAACATTCTGGGTGTGGTGGATGCCAGGAGGAATGCTACCCACTGGAAAGCATAGTGTCTTCTTTAAAGATTAGTGGAGGAAGGAATAATGGTCTATGTTTCAGGGTTAGGGTTAGGTCCCTTAGTTCCAGTTAGGGGGCATCTTAATGCTACAGGATACAAGTCATTTTAGACAATTGTTTCCTGTTCCAGCATGACCCCTGGGCACAAAGCAAGGTCCATAAAAGCACAACTCGACCAGGTTGTTGTTGTGGGACTCAAGTGGCCAGCAAACAGCCCAGCCCCACTGAACACATTTGGGATGAATTGGAACGGCGATTAGGAGCCAGGACTTCTCGTCCAGCAAGTGGAATTGGTTTTAATTCTCCAGCATGCATCGTTTAATGGAATCACTATGCTGGTTAGGCCATTCATGTAGCATGTCATCAATCAGTGAAATCTGAAGAAACATGAGGAGTAATTTTATAGCAGTGAAATCAGAAGAAACTTGAAAAGAATTGTTAAAGCAGTGAAATCTGGGAATGCCAGTCTCTGCAGTGAGCTAGGCAAATAATAATTGTTTCAAACATTGAACCATTCAGAATCCATATCTAAACTTTATTATTAAATAGATGTTTTTGTTCAATGCTATTTCTTAACGTAATCCTAATCCGAGTTTGACTGCTGCAAATATTTGCCTCCGCATTGCTATTTCTTTTTACTTGCATGAACACCTGCCAGTAATTTTATGGAGACCAAACTACAGGCACAAAACCCCAAAACACTTTTCTTTGTGAACCTTCTGGAAAAGTCTATTCGTTTTTTGATGGTGATTATACACTATTTGATAGTTAAAACATGTAACATTGCCAGCAGTAACTACTTTTTAATGCATCATTTTAACACTAAGAGACAATTATTGACAACTAACTATCCCAGGAAGACAAAGGACAGACCCACACAAGTGGTTTTGGCATTAGATATGGCCAAAACATTTTCATCTCCACAGAAGCCCAATATCACTCACATCTTGGCTGGCCATTAAAAAACAGCCTTTTTAAGTTTATTTCCTGTGAAGTTCATTACGGTTCTGACTTTTTATTTTACCAAAGTGAAATCCTGCTCAACTAAAAAGTCATCCCGACCTTTCACAAGCAGGGCATCTGTCGGCATATTGACATGCTTCTCTGCCGAAGGCTTTCAGGCTCTCTGTGTGATCATTCGGCAGAATTAATGACACATGCTCTGCAAAAAGAGCCCCACTTTATCCACCACTAGCTGCTCTCACCCTTCCCGTCATCCTGGGGAGAACCACAAGTTTGTTTCAAAGCTTTAATCCTCAAACACAATGGCATGAAGGCTGACTAACTTACCCCGTTATGTTCACCCTATTATGACGTGTGTGTACAAGTCTGCGTGTGTGTGTGTGTGTCGGAGGGGACAGGTTTACAGCACAGGAGTGATGGTAATAATTGTATGCACCACTGCACTATGTCTTATAATGCCCTCAAGCAAATTCAATGCTGCGGTACAAATATGAAAAGGTCAGCCTTCTCATCTTTTCCATCTAATTCCACCACGACCATCTATCTAAAAAACAAACTCCCAGTCTGGCCATCTTTAAATATATTAAAGGCATTTATTTGTAAGGATTGTTCTTCTCGGGGGAAAAAAAGTATTGATCAAATTGCACACAACAGAGATGCTCTTCGCTAAAATCCATATGCGGCAGGGAAGAACATATCAGCTGTTCAAGATTATCATCGCACATCTCATTGTACAATTGCAAGACCTAAATAATAATCTCATTAAAAGACAAATGGTACAAGAGCTAAGCCTATTCCCAGCAAGTACATAATAAAGCTAGATAGAATGAAATGTAAAAGAGAAGAATTGATAGTTGTGGTCCTCAGTTGCAATAGAAATGAGGCGCAGGGCCATCCAACAAGCTGTCAGGGAGTGCGAGTTGTGATGGTTGAGTGCGAAAAGATGAAGCTGAAAAGGGAAAACAGGAAACCAATGACAACACAACATTGGGCTTTTGCTTCTCTTGATGGGCAACGGCACCACACAGTTCTCCATCCAAAGACCCAAGAATCAGCACACAGGACACCCACATCCAGAACTAAGTGGGATCCGGGGGCCTCAGCCTCCTGCCGGTGGTCAGGGTTCGGGTTAGTACACCGGCGGAGGTAGAGTGCCGGGAAGATACAGAAGAGGCTCCGCAATGTCATGCTGTGTTACACAGTGGCATTGCGCAAATATACAGGCTTTTTATGTATGTTAACTAACTTTTATTTAACTGGAAAATGACCCTTTTACAGGACTGTCCTAGCCAAGACGGACGTCAACAAACCATAACGAATTTAAAACACCCAACACAACCTAGGGAAATTAAAATACAGCAATACACAATAAATAATCAAATAAATATAACTAAAACTAAGGAAAGATAACAGTAATGCTTTTAAATATGTTTTACCATATACAATAACATTTGTTATATAGGACCTGGCCAAATATATTTTGAGGGGGAAAAAACAACACACAAAACCATCTAAGGCAAAAAATATATAAATACAAATATTGAAATAAATAAACGGTACATAAAAAAGATGTGACATATTTTGTTGACTAATTTGTTTAAAATTTAAGAAGTGTGGTGTGGTAAAAATCTCATGCCTCTTTTGTAGTCATGCAGTTGGTGACAGTGATATGAAATTGATGATGCCAAGGGAAATATATGCCATAAGCACAGAATTTTCAAAATCATCTCATTTTAATTCCTACTGTAGCTTGCTAGCTAGCCAGCTAATCTGCCCAAGCGCATGTATGTCAGCTAGCATACTACAAAGTTAAACCTCTCCTCCCGCTGACACTACATTGGTAGTAGTCAAATCTTACAGCGATGTAATCACCCTAAATCAGGCGCTGTTGTGGAAACTTCAGTCTTGTGAACACAGAGCGAGAGTGCAACAATTGTTACGCAGTCTAACAGTTACATGGGGATGAAGGGACGCATCAATGAGCACACGGTATATGTATCCGATGACCTAAGTAGCAGTGTTCTGCAGACCAGTTAGTATGCACACATCATTGTGTCCTTCCTTCTCTCTATCGCCTAATAGGAGTCTCCTTCTAGTGCAGCAAGAAGAAGTTACATGTTGCATGGAGATGCATGTAACGCATGCAGATGCATGTAAGATGCATTTAATAATAACACGATTACTAACCTAAATCAGTTGTAGATTTTTATAAACGCTGAAGTGGCAAAGAAATGTCTGTGGGTGATGTCTGCCAGTGGCTTCAGAGGAATCAAATTGTAGGGCTACACTTCTCCTCTCCGGGGTTTTAATTAAAACACCATTTAAAACGCCTGCTTTGTATAGCTGCCCAATATTGAGCAAACATTTTTCTCGCATAATAAATATATTTGGCATATTGGCCAAAATCACCAGAGTGAGCCAGTGTTTCTGTTAATATTAGGACTAGATGGTTGCATGAAAAATTGCAAATGCTTTGCGTCATTCAGGATTCCTATATAAAGAAAGCACAAGCATCTGCTAAAAGATAGTACTAATGCTCATTAAATCCCTGTGCCTGACTACATGAAGGAAGACGTGATTGATAAGGTGTTGGCAAGTAATGTTTTTGAATATGTGAACTGCAAAATCAAGGACCTGGGTAGAGGCCATCAGAGAAACCACAGCTTTTTTATTTTGAAGATCAGAGAGAAGCGTTGCGTTCCAGCCTCTGTGCAGAACTGTATAGTGGAGGACCTCCATTCCATTTTTAATTCATTCATGTTGCACTACAGTACAGCAATGCCTTGTAATGCTACCATCATAACTTTGGCATAAATGTAGAAGATGGCGGTGACTTTTGCAAGCTTTTAAACCAGACAATGGTCTTTGAAGAGTGCATGTGAAGCATTAGCACAGAGTGCAGTAATGCTGTAAAGAAATAGGAATGGTGATACCAAAAAAGATACATCTGAGTGGTAAAGAACAGGCCCGAGGGAGTTTTCAATACACCCCACTATCTGATCTTTTGAAGAAAATGGCACAAAATGGAGATGCCTGGGCAAAGGTAAATAGAGGACCTCGGTAGCGAGAGTCCATTTCACCCACTCCACCAGAGAGAGCCTAGTGGAGTACCTAGAGGATGTGAAGTAAACTCAAGTCATAGTGTGTGCAAATCATCTTTCAGATCTTCTCAGAGAAATGAATCTCATGTACCAAATAGATGTTGACAAGAAGATTCTTCATGGACTCCGCAAGGCAAGTGGAAATATAATTGCAGAGGTAGGAAGGCAAGGGATTGGACTTTCTCCAGCTGCAACAAGCGTCTCCGGCGGGGGACACAGATGAGGCAAATAGTGGTATATACTCTCATTACTTTCCTCTCTTCTGTACATACTCAATACATTTGAATGTATGCCTGTTGTAATGTTCTTTAAAGACTTCATTGCCTTATTTACCCAGGACTTGAAAAAACAGCTTCCATCCTTCTCCTGCCCAACCCCTCCATTGAGAACCCAAATAGCATTTAAGTCTTTAAAAATTTTACTAAAAATACATAATCTGTTTCTTCATACTTGTCACATCCTGGCACAGCAGGCTGCCCTGCCAGAGAGATCCAACGCCCTTACTCGCTCATTTGGATCAAGGACACCTGTTTTGTTGTTTATCACCCTAATCACTGTTCCTATTTAAGTTCCTCTTTTCCTATTGTCTTGACAGTCTTTGTTTGGTGCGTGCCGTGTGTAACAGTTGTTCTGCCCTGTCTTGACGTTAGGGTTACATCCTCCATTCTCCCTGCACATGTGTCCTGTCTCCTACATCATCCATCATATTTTTTTTATAATATGCAAACAATATATTCAGCTGTCATTAAAAATATTATTTTAGAATGGTCTATTGACAGCTGAACATGTGGTTTGTTAATTACACGTTTTCTTAATCTCTTCTTTCTTTTGTTTTCACAGACTTCCCCACATCCAACTCCACTGCTACTGATTACTGGAAAAAAATGTTTTGTCATGAGTTTTAGACTACGTTGGCATGAATGGGGAGAATGTGTCTATAGGACTAGGGTACTGGCTGGGGCTATACTTTTTATTTTCTGTTAAATATGCAATGAATGTCAGAAAAACACTGACATTCACAAGCAATTTAATTTAGGCATTAAAGAGCCGGGGGTTTTATTTCCAGGGCCTGTTGTTAGGATGTCAACCTTTCTGCTGTAATTATTTTGGGGGGGAATTTAGTGGTGGTTGAAAAGAGGAACAAACACATGCACAAACATGCATAGCAATAGGCTATTTATTTTTTGACTGGTATTTGCAAATTGCTATTTCTTTTGTTGTTTTTGAGTCCTGTCTATAAATGAATTAACTAACAAATTAATAGAAATAATGTCACCGTTGCCAAAGTTTCAAATAAAAAAATACATAAAGGACCGTTTTCTTTTAAAAGTGTATCTATGGGTGTTCCTCAAAGTACAATCCTTAAGACAACCCTGATCTTTGTGCATGTGGATGTTGCGCCTGCTGCTGTCAGCTCACTCCTCCACCTTCATGCCAATGTGCCATCAATGCTACATCCTAGCTTAATCCAACATAAATGTTCTACACACCCTTACTGAAAATGTACATTTTGTTTACGTAAAGGCTGAAACAAACGGAATTCAAATTGAATAAGATGACATTTAGGCAAAACATACATGGAACATTTCACAAAAAAATTTCACAAAAAGAAAAACTCTGCCTTGGGTACAAAAGCGCACGAAGCCTTACTAATTGTTGTTGTATTGTGTTAAGTGTTAACCAAACACATTTCAAATCATTTTCAAAGGTCATGTGTGTCACCTGACATCAATTGAAATTATGCTGATTAGCCCTAAATCAAATCAGCTTCTTCATTTCCATGAAGGTTTATTGTTTGTATACTGCAGATATACAAATAGTACACAAGGAGCAAGGGACAATAAAAAGATCCCTCCAAAACGTATGACAGGCAAGGTGAAAGCTAATAAGCGCTACCAAAAGAATAATGGCAAATGGAGAGGAGCTGTAGGAATGTCTGTCCGGAACTGGGCTTTCTATGGATAGGACAATGTCTGTCAGAAACTGGGCTTTCTATGGATAGTACAATGTCTGTCCGGAACTGGGCTTTCTATGGATAGTACAATGTCTGTCCGGAACTGGGCTTTCTACGGATAGTACAATGTCTGTCCGGAACTGGGCTTTCTACGGATAGTACAATGTCGGTCCGGAACTGGGCTTTCTATGGATAGTACAATGTCTGTCAGGAACTAGGCTTTCTATGGATAGTACAACGTCAGTCTGGAATTGGGCTTTCTCTGGATAGTACAATGTCTGTCAGGAACTGGGCTTTCTATGGATAGTACAATGGCTGTCAGGATGTGGGTTTTCTATGCATAGTACAATGTCTGTCAGGAACTGGGCTTTCTCTAGATAGTACATTGTCTGTCAGGAACTGGGCTTTCTCTGGATAGTACAATATATGTCAGGAACAGGGCTTTTTATAGATAGTACAATGGCTCTCAGGATTGGGTTTTCTATGGCTAGTACAATGTCTGTCAGGAACTGGGCTTTCTATGGATAGTACAATGTCTGTCAGGAACTGGGCTTTCTATGGATAGTAAAATGTCGGTCCAAAACTGGGCTTTCTATGGATTGTACAATGTCTGTCCGGAACTGGGCTTTCTATGGATAGTACAATGTCTGTCCAAAACTGGGCTTTCTATGGATAGTACAAGTCTGTCAGGAACTGGGCTTTCTATGGATAGTACAATGGCTGTCAGGAACTAAGTTTTCTATGGATAGTACAATGTCTGTCAGGAACTGGGATTTTCTATGGATAGTACATTGTCTGTCAGGAACTGGGATTTTCTATGGATAGTACAATGGCTGTCAGGATGTGGGTTTTCTATGGATAGTACAATGGCTGTCAGGATGTGGGTTTTTTATGGATAGTACAATGTCTGTCAGGAACTGGGCTGTCTCTGGATAGTACAAAAATGTTTGTCAGGAACTGAGCTTTCTATGGATAGTACAATGTCTGTCCAAAACTGGGCTTTCTATGGATAGTACATTGTCTCTCAGGAACTTAGCATTCCTTGGATATGACAATACTCTCTGAGCTGTGGGGTAGGGTGGCAAGAAGGAAGCCATTTCCCACAGAAAAATACAGATATTCTGTTTAAATGAGTAGCTCACTGCTGCCCTCTGCCAGATCGCAGCAGTCAAAGAAGATTGTAACCTTGCAACAGAACAAAAATCCCAAGCACACTTTCAAATCACCACAAGAACCACTTGCAAAAATGAAGATCAATGTCTTGGAATGGATTAGTTACAGCCAGAACTCTAAATTCTAAATTCTTTAGAGATTCTGTAGACTGACCTGAAGAGGTCTGTGCACAGGAGATCCCCTTGCAATTTCACTGAGCCTGAAATACTCCCCAAAGGAAACTGGGATATAATAGCAAAATCTACTTTGCCTAAAATTGGAACTTCATGTAAATGTGAGCAAAACAGGCTGTCCAAAAAGTATGTTTATCCTCCTGTTTTTTCATTCAAAATCTTTAAGCAACCGTAAAAAACGTAAAGAAAAATTAGATTGTATAATACATTTTTCTCACATATTTATATGAGAATACAATACTTTTTGCAACCTAATTTTGCTAAGGTAACAGCTTTGGGTCTTCTCCTATAATAAGTAATGAGGTAAGAAAACACATGGCAAGCAATCTGAGACCATTCCTCTTCTAGATAATTCAAATTCAGAGGTCCACACATTCACACACATTCTCCGCTTAAGCTCATCCCAAAAACATTATATGGGGTTCAGTTTAGGTTACTGAGGCCATGGTCCCCATGGCTTTGATCAATGTCCTGCTGGTCCATTATACATGTACCAGGGGTATTTGGAAAATGCCCCACAACATTAAAGATCCAACACCATGATTTGCTGTGTGGTTTAGCTACTTTCCTGAATGGCTATCTTTCTATCTACCTACCTCTAGTGTTTGTTGAGACCATAGACCTTGGTCCCATTGAAAGTTACAGTTCCATTTGGTGAACTGTATGCACATTAGTGTGCTATTTGAAGACAGTATAGGCTTTTTAATAGCAACCCTTCAAAGAACTTGTAGTTATGTAGGTGGTGTCTTATAATGTCTGGAGACGTTTTGACAAAGCCCTAACCAACACCTGCAATTCTCCAATTGTGATACTTAGAGATTCTTTGCCAACTCTAACCCTCATTCTCATTGTGTGTGGTGTTAATGTTGAAACATGCCCTTTTACAGACCAATTGTCAACAGTTACATTAAATGTAATTATTTCCCCGATAGTGGAAATTGACATTTTGAACAGTTATTTTTTTTTGGAGCCATTCCCTGATTCATGCAGATCAACAACCTTTTGTCACACATTACTACTGTATTCTCCAGTAGTTCACCTATATCCCATCACTCATATGAATTTCTAGGGGAGCCAGTAATTGTGGCACACATGTTATGGATAAAAATATTGTTTTCACTTTTTCCCCCAATCATTTTTACTTCAATTAACACTTAAATGCTTGTAAATATTTTAAATGAAAGATTGAGAGAATAAACAGAAAATACATTATTTTTCGCAGCCCGTTACACACATATTTACCAAGGCTTCCAATATTAATGGAGGGCACCTTAGATGTGCTTCAGAACAGTGTAGAGAACGATGACTGGACTGGAGCAAAAAATGCTTCTAGAAAGTATTAGTTATGCGGTTTGAATTGGGTGTTAAAGTAATCAAGATATTATAATTTTTATTATTATTATTTTTCTCCTAAATGCAGTCGTTTACAAGACAAGATTTATCTTGAATTTGTCCTTTACAAAAAGCTGAATTAGGGTGTGTAGACTGTAAGGCTTTGAATTGTGTCTGCCATTTCAGTTCACCACCGCTAATGACATGAGAACATACATGCAAAACACCTATTAACTCTAATCACAATGTTCACCTTGACAAACAGAATGATTAGAGTTTATTTCTTAATTTGTGTCGTGTTTCTTATTTTTGTGGTTTTCTTTGTTGTGTTTTGCAATAGAATGCTTATTCCAGGACAATGAATGTTGGTCGACAATTGCCTTATATGTTTAAATAATTGTTAAACAAATGCAAAGCAAAAAACTGTCTTTTATTTCAACAAGTTCTAATAGAAAAGCAGCTTTTTGTTTGATTTGTATGATATTAGAAAGGTCATCATCTAATTGGTGACCTAGTTTCAAAATGATGCATCACAAAAATGTGTTAAAAAAATCCATGGTAGGTTGCACTTTCTACAACCACATATAACATACTAATTTGCAGTACTATATACAAAAAATATATTTTGGGTTACTAGTTATTACATAACAAATGAATTTCAAAGCTCGTTTAACTCGTGTCAGAAAGATTGGTGTTATGTAAAGGGAACCCAACCATCATTATCAATATGTAAACTGACATATATCCTCAAATGTAGAACTTCAAAGTTGAACCAAATCATGTACACTCAAAACTACTGGTGACTAATACCTTATCAGTCAACATACAAGCTTCTGTTGCTAACATACAAACATGTCCCCACGTTGATCTTACAGCATGATCTTGGCTGCGTTCAACTGTAGCTTTCAGATAGAGTAATGAACTGTACATAAGGATCGCCACGCATTACATGAAAGAGACCGCTGGAACGATTTTTACAAATCATGGGTGAATGTCTGGTCACAGAGATCCAGCATTTACCCAATCACACTGACTGAACACACAATTGCTTTCTTTTTCCTAATCAGTTTGTTGTTTGTAGGTATGTTCAGTGATTCAACAATAAGGGTCATCCACCCTAAGTGACAACATGTAAGGGCGTAGATCTAAAAGTGTAAGGTTTAAGGCCCATAAAGCAATTGCTTGGGTGTAAGAGTTTGGAGCAGGTGTGCTTGATCTGTAGAAGTGTCGATGGTTGTGCCTAGCACCTTTGAAGCTGAATTCATTAACACTGAAAGCAGGACTGGGGCTGGTGTAGGCTGGTAGTGACTGAGAGGCCATTTCCTCTCCTGGCAAGCAGCAGTAGCCATGAAAGAGAGCGGGCCTCTGGACCTCAGAGCAGCATGGGTTTCCATTGATGTGTCTATGTGCTTTCATGACTGCCTGCCTTGAAAAGCAAAGGGTTGCGTTTCAGTCATTTGGATGACCTCTCATGTCAATTTATCTACCCTCTCGGATTCAAAAGCCTTTATTCCTTGACTGTCAATGTTTGCTTCCAAAGCAAACCCTCATCACTTCAGAGCGAAATAGACAAAAAGGGATGTTCCAATGGCGGTGGAAGATAATACAGTATGTTGTTAATCCCTTGCCTGATGACTAGAACTGAAAATGAAAATGGTTCACAATATTCATGTTTTTAGGATTACTTCCATTGCAGTAGAAACGTGACTTAAAATAGGTTGATGTACAAAGCAAAGTTATCAGAAATTGGGTAATGTACTACTAATGTACTAATGAACTACACCAGAGTACCAAATACAATGACATGTCTTTTATGATGTTTTGCTTCCGGCCAATTGGTTTCTAGTACCAAGCAAACACGAAACCTCAATTTATGGGAGCAATAATTTTCATCAATCTAGAAAATGTCTTAAAAGTATTCTTCAAGACTCCTTGCATTGAAGACAATAATCAATGGCATAGCGTTTGGCCAAAGCAAGGACCTTGGGTGGCCAGGCAAACATCCAGTCAAATCCAGTCATCCCGTATGGTTTTTCAATGCATCATTTCTAACAAGCATGAGTGGATGACAGCACAAATAACACCATAATAAAATGACATAGTTGGATTATGTTGCTGGTAAGGTGGACATAATATATTGATATATATTGTTGGGAAATGATTGTCAGCTTTGCCTGACCCTATACATTTACATACAAATATGTTTTATCGCAATACCAAATAAAATACATTTTGTAAATATGCAAAAGTTGGTGAATGGAACATGCTTTTTATAGTATTTTATTTAGAGCAGAGAAATTATGACAAATTTTAAAGGTATGGAGTGTGTTATAAAACATATGTAGACAATGGCAGGTATGCTATAATGAAGGTCAAATTACATAATACATTTCCATTTGCATTACAATTGAGTGTGCAAAGATCATTCTCTCCTTCTTAAGAGACATTCTGCAATATGTGGGGACAAAATCAGTAACAAAACAACATATTGATTACAGTTTTCTGGGATCGACTACAAACACAGCAACATATTAATTATGGGCACAAACAATTTGTGAAGTTTTCCTTTGAGCCCTATGAAACACTGCACATTTCAGAGAGCAGAACCGCAAGTGTTCCTTGGAGGAAAGGAATTCTTTTTTTCAGAAGTGCTAGTAAATGGGACTGCAAGACCATGCAGGCAGTGTCAAATCAGTTTCAATGTTTGTCCAGGGGAAGATAAAAGCGTACGGGGAAAGCGAAAGCCAACAACTACAGTGGAAATCAATGATGAGAAGATAAGCCTCTGCAAAGGATGAGAAGATCCTATTCTATTTTAACCATGGCCAGGTCACCATGACAAATCCCTACATATGGACTTTAAAGTCCCACACAATGGAATAGACCAATGAAACGTCACACTGCTAAAAAGACAGGTTTCATTACAGTTAAATAGCATATCTTAAATAATAGGATTAACATTTGTATTTGCTAGTGTTAAATTTTACCAATAAATAACTGGCTTCAGGCACAAACGTGTACACACACACATACGCAAGCTGACAGCGTATCGAACAACATTAACGTACATCAGTGCCTATCGCTCTACCTGGTCAGCAATGGGTCATATATATTATGGATGAGACGGCAGGGCTCTGTGACAAACTGGTTAGGTTATTAAAAATATAACCCCAGCATGGAAATGTTCAAGCACTATTCTAATCTTCATATCATATTAGCCATGAATCCCAATGCATAGCGAGGCCATGCATCTTAACGCTGTTACTCGTCACTAACACTCTAATGAATCTTTATTACAAGCTTATCTCTCACGGTGACACCCGCCATGTGGTATTTAAAACCCAAATGCCATCCGAGTCGGCTCTGATCAAGAATATGAAGACGTGAGGGCGCTTTGTAAAAAAATGACTTCAGAATGTCACTCTTTTTCCCGGCATTAACCCGTATGAAACTATGGTGAATGTCATCTGCACTGAGTTCATTTCCTTGGGTCCAAGAACAAATGCGTACTGTAACGGTAGGTTAATGACTGCACAGCCACATACTTTTTCGGGCGGCAGGAAATAATGATGTATAATGAAGAAAGGGATGCGTTTACACGTTCCATCAAGAATTCAAGTTAGCCGAGGCACCCCCCCCCCAAAAAAAAACTGTCTGAAATAATTGGGAAAGAACAATACGGTCTTCATTAGACAAAGCTTGACCTTCAATGCTGAGAAGCATTACTTTCATGTTCTCAGCAAAAGCAGAGCCTTGTCCACAGATGATCACAAGGAACAACCAAAAGAAACCCTCTCTGAACAGAAACCCAATGCAGGAATAACCTTCTGTACTGGCTCTGCCTGGCTCCTTGGCATAATACAGTCAACTTTTTCATGAGATTCATAATTCATGAGAATGATCTTGTGTTCCTTTGCTGCCCTTCTGGCTCCCACAGGCAGGACAAAGCATTATAGCAAAAGGCAGCACCGGGTGAAAGCAAAGACTCTCATGGGTTATTATAGCGAAACTAATTATTATTTGGCAAGTGAGAGCCGCTGAATGATTGTATTATCTGGCAAACTCTTGAAACTGGTCGGGTAAAAATGTCATTAAGCAAATGTTACTTCAGATTGAGAGCACTGAGTGAGATCCACAAGTCTTTGAAAATGAGATAATTGTCCCACATTCCTAAATTGCAACGCTTAAAATGCAATGAATGCCAGGTCACTGACCCAGTTCTTTAATAACACATCTTCAGGTGCAACAAAAAACGCAGAAGAAGTGCCTATTATGTACAGAGGTCAGCAGAGGCAAGGCCAGAATGTATATTCATGACAACGTGCGGTTGGTTTCTGTTTACGCGGTTGTCAATCACATGACCCGTTTTCGCGCCGTGCCCAAGGTCACCCAAATCACTGCATCTGATCACAGACCTCCATTTTACCTGCAGGTGGTGAAGAGGATTTATTCCTCTAACCATGTCATGATGACCACTAAGAGAGAGTAATGGGTGCTTAAGGAGACAGGATCTTTGTCATGCCAGAAGGGTAAACTGCCAGTCAAGGTTCTCGTTCATGCTCATCTTTTGCTATGCAGGTGCAGGGGCCGTGTGGGGGTGTCCTAATCCGCATGCTGGGGACCGTCAGGGATCTGGGACTCTGTGTCCCAGATTAAGAGCATACATCGTGTGTGTTTTAGAGTCAGATTGAAAGCTATTACTGTGATGGATGGATCACCTCTGCAGTTGCACTGCTAATTTACAGCACTATCATTCCACAATCAACTCCACTTCTTTGAGCAACAGATCTCTGTGTAGGGGCAAAGGAAACATACAATGTATTCCACCCGTATATAGTAGGATTTAAAAATGGTAAATAAATTGGGATACGAATGAAAGTTTGTCATAATACATTAGATTTCAAATTCGATTTTCCTATATTTCTTTAATGAATTTTTTTATCGAATATTATTTTTCAAATAAGAACTTTCAAAATATAACCTATGCTAGGGTTTTCCAAACCGCTCCTCAAGACCTCTATACATTTCATGCTCCTCAAGACCATTACACATTTCCTGAAATAAAACACCTAAATCAATCAGTTAAATAATCCTAGTTCATCAATTGAATCAGGTATATTATCGCATCGTCCACAAAACATAAATTGCTCGTATCACACAAAGCGTGTTTGGTGTCACACACTGTGGCAGAGCGAAGCTTTATGTGAGAACATCTTTCAGCAAGCATATTTACACGGTCAATGCATGTGTCAGTGTTGAGACTCGCAGACCTTCCTTGAATCTTGAGATCCTGTTCATGCTGTTCATGTTTATGTGCTGCTGATGACTAACCTGTAAAGTAGCATAGTTTAACTTAGTGCAATATTTCACATGTGTAGTGGGTAGTCACCATTAAAACATCAGCCTGTCAGGCAGCAGCAGCTTCTGGGCCCATACCAGGGACCTTCTGCCAACTGCAGATGGTGCCGTCTTAACACAAATTGCTGTCTATCATTGCTTAAAACATCCAGTAATAAGTCATTTTTATAATTCCAATCCAACCCTTACATCATACACACATGCTTTGAGTTCATAGTGTGTGTTGTGGAGTTCACACAATGTTGCCGTACCCCACAGATCAACGCATTAATAAACACATGATTTGAATTGAACGATACAATTATGGTCCACTTTTAATTCTAAAAACAACCATGAAATTCAAATATACAAATCCTTCCTGTAGTATTTGAAGATATGAAAATATTATATATTTTATGTATGTGTATTTTGTACTTTGTTTTGTGAATTTCTTAATGAAGTCTCAAAAACAGAAACATATAAATGCACTGGACATATAATTATGCTAAAAAATAACAGTGTTTTAAGGGATTCTACTTTGCTAGTGAAAGCTGCATTGTTGCACACTCGCTAGAATGGCCCACTGGAGGACCTAATTAGCCCCTAAACCCTTGATTTCTTTCCCTTACTCAGCAAATATTTTATTGACTGAGCACTCATTTTTATTTCTATTCTTTTGGCTAAATATCGACATCTTAACAGAGCAAGATAGGAAAGTCGTTGTAACCTTCCTTGTATGCTTTGTGATCAATCAAGTGAATTGCTGCTGGGTGGTTTTAATATAAAGATAACTTTGATTACAGATATGGTCTGCGATTTCAGGCCTCTGTTTGTAACAGTACCGTAGAGTGACATTATATGTATATTTGTTCACATGTTCTCAAAACCACTTGCATTTAAACAAATTTAAGGGGGAAACTGAGGTCTGATAGGGATTCTAGATTATGCATAAATAAACAACATATTACACATCCATATCAAAATTGTAGGTTAAAATCTCAGAGTGCATCTTTAAGATACGCTTGCTGTACAGAATTAAATGTTAATATTTCAGTTTCTTGCTTGGTAAGCAAAGCCCAGGCTCACAGCTGGAAGGCATGAAGCTTTAACAGATCTGATTAGTTTTATTTCATTAGAAAACGGGGAGCACGTCTTATTTAATGTGTCTCAAAACATAACCCTGTCCTATTACGTGTCAGTGTGAGTCTACAATTGTGTTAAATTGAGATTTCAACATAACTAGATTAAAAAATAAATAGAACAAATGAATCCACCAGAGCATTTCAAATACAACTGCTAGACGAGAAGTGAGGCAGGCTGTTTTATTTAATATTTGCCATGTGTGGGAAGCAATAATCATGGGTGAAGATATTGTGCCATGACATATGCTTTTTGCATAGTTACAAAATATCAGACAGCTTGTGATTAAATACCTTACATTCTGAAAGCTGTACTTAAAGAAATCCTGTATAAACCCTTTTCCAGAGAAAGTTGGGCTGGACTTCAGACATGTAGGCTTGAGCTCGACGGGATGCTAATCTGGTCAAAGGCAATCCTGCTGTGGTTTCGGTGTTTAATTGGGGGATTGGACTCATTATTTGGTAATCTATTTACTGATTGAAAGACAGCAACTTTGATTAATTAATACACCACTGTGATGCTACAAACAGCTGTTCCCATTGTCCTCTGAGACAAGGACTGAGTGGTTTGTCAGAGAGTTTACAAGAAACAAGTCATTATTTAAGACTACAACGGTATTACACCTTAATGCATTATACAAATCTAATAGAGAAGAGGTTTAGCAGTAGCACAACCAGCTATGGTGTTGCCATGCCGCTGCTGGCTTATGGAAATTATGAAAGAGAGGTTTACAACTCCTTTCCAGAGATTTTCCAGAACCCTCAACAAAAAGTCAAGTGAAAGAAATGTATCATGAAAGAATGATTTTGCATCAGTAAAGTTTCTCACATGTTGAAAATGTAGGCCATGATGCATTGAAGGTATACTGGCTGCTCACAGTATCTCAACTATCTAATAACATTCTATATTGAACATAAGTCCACTGATAATACAATCCCCCCAAAGATGGGTATCTTGCAGAACACATATTCATGGGACGTTTTGCTCCATACTCTTATCTTATGTTTTTATTGACATTATTATGGGATTGAATTATCAGTGGACTAATGAAGACAATAAATCAAACCATCCGTTTACAGAGTTCCTGTCTATTTATTCTGGCAGTAACCTATATTTGCTAATGGTGAGGTTAAAAACAAACTTTCTTCATAATGTGTTTTTACAGCTGAGAAACCTTGCCTTATAAAAAAAAGCCTCAGAAATGGCTTTTATTGAAGCAGAGATCTCTCACACTGCTAGTACTGTAATTATACGTCAATACTAGCCATTATGTGTGTGTGTTTGTGTGTGTGCATTCATAACTGTGCATATCTAACTATACTCTGCCCGACAGCTCAAGTAAGATAAGAAAATGATAAGCAAAACGTACAACTTGTTAAACAAGACCGAGTGTAACATGCTTTTTCATTTTATGAGCCTCAAGCTAAACTCATTTGGCTCCATTAACGCTCCCTGAAACACATTTCTCAGCTTCTGGGGAAACCGCTTTGTAGAGAACAGGAAGACAGTCCTATCAGGCCGGCAGACATCAACAAGGGGATGAGATTTGGGAATTAGATGAGATGTGGGTAATCAAGTCTGGTATGTGTAGGTTCCCCACAGAGAGAGACTGTATTTCAGGCTACTGTGGTGGGTGATGACCTTCCCTTTAATCGCCAGTATGAGTGGGATGACTGTGGCAATACATATAGTTGATTAAGTTATTGGAGAATAATATTGCAGGGTATTATCAAGTTTAATCTAAAAGTTATACAAAATGTATAATACAGTGTTCCACTGTGATTCAACACAATACTGTGCAAGTATCTACTTCTGAGGTATCACGTGGCTATTCATATATACATTGGGGAGAACAAGTATTTGATACACTGACGATTTTGCAGGTTTTTCTACTTACAAAGCATGTAGAGGTCTGGAATTTTTATCATAGGTTCACTTCAACTGTGAGAGACAGAATATAAAACAAAAATCCAGAAAATCACATTGCATGACATCAGAAAAGCAAAACTTAATATTTGGTACAGATCCTTTGTTGGCAATTACAAAGATCATACGTTGATACATCAAAAAAGCAAAACTTAATATTTGGTACAGATCCTTTGTTGGCAATTACAGAGATCATACGTTTCCTGTAGTTCTTGACCAGGTTTGCACACACTGCAGCAGGGATTTTGGCCCACTCCTCCATACAGACCTGCTCCAGATCCTCCAGGTTTCAGGGCTGTCGCTGGGCGATACGGACTTTCAGCTCCCTCCAAAGATATTCTATTGGGATCAGGTCTTGAGACTGGCTTGGCCACTTTAGGACCTTAAGATGCCTCTTACGGAGCCACTCCTTAGTTGCCCTGGCTGTGTGTTTCGGGTCGTTGTCATGCTAGAAGACCCAGCCACGACCCATCTTCAATGCTCTTACTGAGGGAAGGAGGTTGTTGGCCAAGATCTCGCGATACATGGCCCCATCCATCCTCCCCTCAATGCGGTGCAGTCGTCATGTCCCCTTTGCAGAAAATAAAGAAAGATGTTTCCACCTCCATGCTTCACGGTTGGGATGGTGTTCTTGGGGTTGTACTCATCCGTCTTCTTCCTCCAAACACGGCGAGTGGAGTTTAGACCAAATAGCTCTATTTTTGTCTCATCAGACCACATGACTTTCTCCCATTCCTCCTCTGGATCATCAAGATGGTCATTGGCAAACTTCAGACGGGCCTGGACATGCGCTGGCTTGAGCAGGGGGACCTTGCGTGCGCTGCAGGATTTTAATCCATGACAATGTAGTGTGTTACTAATGGTTTTCTTTGAGACTGTGGTCACAGCTCTCTTCAGGTCATTGACCAGGTCCTGCCGTGTAGTTCTGGGCTGATCCCTCACCTTCCTCATGATCAATGATGCCCCACGAGGTGAGATCTTGCATGGAGCCCTAGACCGAGGGTGATCATCTTGAACTTTTTCCATTTTCTAATAATTACGCCAACAGTTGTTGCCTTCTCACCAAGCTGCTTGCCTATTGTCCTGTAGCCCATCCCAGCCTGGTGCACGTCTACAATTTTATCCCTGATGTCCTTACACAGCTCTCTGGCCTTTGGCCATTGTGGAGAGGTTGGGGTCTGTTTGATTGAGTGTGTGGACAGGTGTCTTTTCTACAGGTAACGAGTTCAAACAGGTGCAGTTAATACAGGTAATGAGTGGAGAACAGGAGAGCTTCTTACAGACAAACTAACAGGTCTGCGAGAGCCGGAATTCTTACTGGTTGGTAGGTGATCAAATACTTATGTCATGCATAAAAATGCAAATTAATTACTCAAAAATCATACAATGTGATTTTCTGGATTTTCTCTCACAGTTGAAGTGTACCTATGATGAAAATTACATACCTCTACATGCTTTGTAAGTAGGAAAACCTGCAAAATCGACAGTGTATCAAATATTGGCTCTCCCCACTGTACATATATATATTTCATATTTTGTCCCTCCACAGGTAAAAGTTGTGTTGAAATCTGTAGAAACCGACACTATTGTAAAGGATGTCACTGCAAGTACCTTTCCAACAGCCAAGAATGAGATAGAAGTAATAATCTGTTTTAAAGGCCTCGTGAACCTTGAGAAAAGAGGGAGGTAAGGATGTATGGTATCAAATCTATCAAATGAGTCAATCAATAGCAATTATCTGGCTTAATAGAGAAAGGAAAAAAATAGAAAATGTCTGTATCTGGGCTTCTCTGTTTCACTCCAGAACCAGAAGACAAGAAGATTGAGACATAAATAACATAAGTCATCTGAAGGGACCCTAAACATATCACATTTGTACATGTTTTGGGGTAATAACTGTACTAACATGTAGCACAGTTTGTGCAAAATGTAAATTTACTATATCATCACCACATGCAGTTCAGTTTAGTATAATTGCCCACTATGTCAAATCAGTGTCATTTGCATAAAAAATCCATAACCCCTCCCTCAATCCCAAATACCAAAATGTCATCATTCATTCCATGAAAAAGCCAAATTATAGTCAACCAAAACTGCAGAGAGTAATCCCAATAATAAATGATATGACTTGTTTCACTCAGCCTTAAAAATATTGGCATGAGGTGTGATAAAAAAAACAGTGTAGCAATACGGTTGATAATTAACAAGGAAAAATGTCTAATTGCAATGTGGCTGTTTGGCTTGGTTCATTACTCGGCATCTGACCTTTTCTACAGCTAATTAACATGGCTGTCAGCCACTTCTGGAATTCTTTGAAATGCAGAACACCATATATGCCCACTACTATTAATTCTAATAAAGTATGGGAAAGGAATGCAGCAAACACAGTGAAGTAGAAATATATTTAAGTAATATACTGCAGGGCAACGTTCACTGACCTTTTTAAAGGACTGGACTAGTTAATATTCTAATATTCTATTCTGTCTATACACACAGCACTGCAACTTTATAAAAAAAAAAAATGCCAGATTATACCCAAATACATTTTCCACGTCTTATTTATTTTTTGTCAAGTATATATTTATGAATAAAAGAAAACTTAAGTTGTGCATACATTCAAATACTTCATTCATACGTCATACGTTAAACAATGTTTCCTCTATACTACAGGCCAAGGTATTTGTTTGCACTGTATTGATTAATTGCCTCACTAGTTTATTGGATATCCCACACCTGGTTGTTTGGGTCTCAATTGGGCACAAATGAAGCCCTCCGTGGAACACATTAGGCCCTCCGTGGAACACATTAGGCCCTCCGTGGAACACATTAGGCCCTCCGTGGAATACATTAAGCCCTATGTGGAATACAATAAGCCCTCCGTGGAATACATTAGGCCCTCCGTGGAACACATTAGGCCCTCCGTGGAACACATTAGGCCCTCCGTGGAATACATTAAGCCCTACGTGGAATACAATAAGCCCTCCGTGGAAAACATTAGGCCCTCCGTGGAACACATTAGGCCCTCCGTGGAATACATTAAGCCCTCCGTGGAACTCATTAGGCCCTCCGTGGAATACGTTAGGCCATCCGTGGAATACATTAACCTGCTAGGACACATATGCGCTTACCTGTGTTTGCCACACAAAAGAAACATCAATCAACACAAACGCACAAAAGTATAATTTCAGTTTTCCCTATAAGTTTATACTTAAAAAGCAATGGATGGCATTGATGAAATCAACACTTTTCAATGCAACAAAATAAAGATTATTAAATCTACAAAATTACCCTAAATGTTTACTGGAAATATTTACTGCAAGTACTGCAGGAGTCTTACATTTGGGAACATGCCAGAAGCCCAGCTATTTAGGTAGGCTCTCTCCCTCAGTAGCGTACATCTACAGTACCTTCGTAGTCAAAACCAATGACTCATATCCAATCCCCCCACACAGCGCACCAACCAGCAATCCTTTAATAAAAAAGACGACTGTCACCCACAAAGTGTCGTTGACACCGCCCCACAAAAGCCACAGCACTTGCAGAGCAAGGTAAACTACTTTAAAGTCTCAAAGCGAGTGACATAACCGACAAGCGCTGACTGTAACACTAAATGACTAACCATTTCACACCTGGTAATGGTGCCTTAAACTTAAATCTTTCATTATACTACAGTGAAATGGCATTTACTGTTTTTGTGCATAAAATGAATTCCACAAAACCGATATGAATTTACTGCTAAGTAAAAGTTGGAAATTAGTTTTGCAGACAAAAACTGTTAAATATGTTTTACTAATGAAAACGTTGGGAGGGTTACAACCTTTTTGTGACTGCTCTTCTATATTCCGGAATTATTTAAGTGGACAAAATTCAATAAACTCCGGAATCCTTCATAATTTAATTTGGTTCAAGTCCAGTCTTTTGGCTGGGCTACTCAAAGACTTTTACAGACATGTCCCTAAGCCACTCCAGCGTTGACATGGCTGTGTGCTTTGGGTCATTTACGTGCTAAATGATGAATCTTTGCCCGATTCTGAGGATCTCTGAGCTCTGAATCAGATTTTCCGTAAAATATATCTGCAAAGAAAATCTGAAGCTATGTGGCTAATAGAGAAGCTCTAAAAAGGCTTCTTCCCTGGCTACTTAGTTTAGTCAGAAGGCAAACTCATAACAATTCATAAAATTATTTTTTTAAAGCTGCTCTGATCTTTATTGCATTACCATCCAAAGTCAACTGGAGAAAATTATTTCATCACAAAAATAAACAATGTGAAAACTGTCAACACAGTGAGCCTTACCTCTTTTCCAACTCTGGCTTCCTACGAAACAATACATTTTCAAAAGACGTAAGTTCTGAGTAATTATACTATTCTTTCTGAGCATCTCAACGATAATAAATATTACTTAATAACTGTACTACTGTAAGTCAATATATTTAATTATGGCTTTGATATATGATGATAATACTGATTTTGATCTTGGTATGTCCGTCTCTACCTTCCATGGTCTAGGCTAGTGTTTAAAACCCTAACCCTGTTATACTCAGGTGTTAGCCTACTCCAGCTCTCTGAAAGACAAACAGGTAGCCATTTCCACTCTTAAAAAACAGACCAGAGAGCTTTCAAGCTGTCAAGCTTGACAGGCAAAAGAGAGGCAGTATACCCCCCCAACCCACCCCCACGTTAGCAAATTCATTTGAATAGCAGCCAGACAACTATAATGGCACTTTGATTTGAAGATTTGAGGACAGGGTTGGTTGTGTAGGGGGTTTATTTAAAAAGCTTCCCAAATCACCACTTCCTCATTTTAAGTGTTGCCAGTGAAGGCCAGCACAACAAAATGTAGGACTGAAAGTGCTTGTTTGACTGAGCTTTACCGCGGGCTTGTCAGACCGTAGAAATGTAATAATGTTAATGATGCTTTTTGGCCTAATCTCCGGGCATTCATTTTATTTGTATAGCCTCTGCCAAATTCTCTGCCACTGTAAATAGGTCTAATGAGATGAACAGTGGATCTCAGAAACAGTATATAATGCTAGACACATATATTGTGTGTGATATTAACCTTGAAAGACAATTTATTATTAGCTATTTCTTAGAAAAAGCATTCATGTTCCTTGCTTAACTTTACCCAGAGTACACTATGCTGTACATTTGTTTCAGACGATTTGCTTTAACAAAAGACAGATACTTTATTAATATCAACAATGTCAAAAGCAGTCCTTTGGGTTGTTTCAGCGCAGTTACTCAGAACCTTGCAACATTTCCATTACAGCTGTTTTAAAAGGGGTTGTAGGAGATAGGCCAGCATTTTATGTAATTCTTACCAAACACAAGCATACGCCAACGCAGAGGCTAGCACAGTGGGGTGTTGCAGGGATGCATAAAAAGATTATTCAAAATACAAGTTCTTCAAAGGGATCCCATGCAAAACCTAGTGCTTCAGTGACAAGAGATATTGCGCTCTCTATGTGGGTGACATAAATTAGACAAACATGATGAGTTAAGACTTTGAGATCTATTGATTGTAAAGAGAAAATGAATGCTTTTAATTTGTATTCCCCTTTTTCTAATCTCAAACTTGTCTCTGTGAACATATTTAGAAGCACAGTCTAGCGTTGTCGGCAATTTAGTCTTGTTTAACCAAGCTGTTTGACTATAGGGATGGTTGCTGCTGTCGTGAAAGTGATCAGCTGAGTTGCGGAGGGGAACTCTATAAACAGATTACCTCATCCGTGTACTGCAGCCTACCTCTAAATCACGCATCTTAAAAGCAACCAACAAATCTGCCCTACAAGCGGTGTAATGTACACACATCCTGTCTCATAAATATAAACATAGAACCACCTTTAGAAATCACCTTTTACCCTCTCTAAAAGTGCTGCTGCATGCCCAGTCTGCACAGGAAATGGGGGAGGTACAGTCAGACTAAACATATGATCTTATTAGTTGGAAGGATGATGAAACTGGCTCAACAGTGTATTTTACAGTTAGCATATACTGAAAGCCAGTGTATACACAGTGCTTTGCACACAACGTACACAAACCCCTAATCAATTCTCTCGTATTACTAAACTACAACAAGTACATTGATATTTTGTTCTGTGTGATATTTTATTTTCCAACACATCTTCAAAATCATGACTGTGACTGGTGATGTTGGTTTTATGTTGGGAAAGAATAATATGAAAAATGTTCCTTGCGTAAGCATCCATCACATATGCTATTCCCAGTTGACTTTAATTAATAAAAGTGCCTTAACAAGGAAATCATTGCCTTATTGTTGGCCTCCACCTGTGAAACCTTTAAGTATTTCTGTTCAGTCTCTGCAGTTTGTATATTCCAAAAGCCAAGGCTAGGGAAAGCATACAGATTAATATTAAAATGTTTGGATGTCCCAACTCAGTTGAATCAATAATCAGAAAGTGTAATAAAACATCCAGGCAATGCCAATAAATGGTGGTCCCTCAAAACTCCACACTTAAAAAATTGTGTGCCAAAAATCACTTTGAAGAAGCTATAGAGTTTAATGGCTGGGAGTGGAAAGTGGGTGGAAAGTATACACAAAAAGTGTAATCCAAAAGCAGGCCTAGTTTGCCAGACAACATATGAGTGGACCAGGTCAAAAGAGAACAAGTTAGATCTCCAAAGTTGGTACATACCCCAAGAGATTTAAAAGCTGTTCATACAGTAAAGGGACTCTCACATTTTTGTGTGGGTGTTGAATACTATCAAAGGAACATGTTTCAGTTTTTCAGTTTTCTAACCAATATTTCTCAACATCAAGTTTCAGGGTATCTAAGCAAACTATCAAACAGAATGAAATGGCCATCTATAACTGGTAATTTAAAAATAAAGTAATATGACCACCCCATTATTGTTATGCTCCTCTTAACGAAAGAAACACTATTCTCAAAAAGTAATATCAACTTGTCTACAAACGACCACACCAAGTCTTGGGCACATCATTCACAAGCCTAATCAAAATGAGGTTAAACTGGGCAGCAGACCGATTGGGGAGAGGGGAGCACTGTCCTGCTTCAATGGAACAGAATCAGTTGTCATTGTTCCGTTATCTTGGATCGGTTTGCAAGGTGGTACTTTTCAGCTGGAAAAAGATGTGAGTAGGGTGGATGTTAAAAAAGTGTGATCACTGATCCTCCATCACCCATTACCTAATCTGATAGTATTATGTACACTGATATAAAAAGTGACAGAGAGAGAGAGGGAGAGCTCTGATACCTGATTGGATTTGTCACCCGTGGTCCTGTAAACATGACCACAGGCAGAAACATGCTGTTGTAATTTCACACTAACGGGTGGCCTGTGTTATGGCACTTTAGTGAGGTGGGGGTGAGCTGCAGTGCCAGCGCAGTGAGCCAGTCGGTGTGTGTGTGTGCTCTGCTCGCCTCAGCGGCTGCACTAGCCTTACATGATGAATGTTCTCCTCAAGAGAGACAACAGAGACCGTTGTTATTGATGTTCTCAATTAATAACGTTACTCCCGACCAGACGGGACCACTGCAGGCAGGACTCATAACTGGACCAAGCACAGAACACGGACTATGTTGTGGCTGCATCCCAGATGGCTGTAACATGTTTTGGTTACCTTCACATTGACTTCATTGTGGCAGCATCCCAGATGGCTGTAACATGTTTTGGTTGCCTTCACATTGACTTTGTTGTGGCAGCATCCCAGATGGCTGTAACATGTTTTGGTTGCCTTCACATTGACTTCATTGTGGCAGCATCCCAGATGGCTGTAACATGTTTTGGTTGCCTTCACATTGACTTTGTTGTGGCAGCATCCCAGATGGCTGTAACATGTTTTGGTTACCTTCACATTGACTTTGTTGTGGCAGCATCCCAGATGGCTGTAACATGTTTTGGTTACCTTCACATTGACTTTGTTGTGGCAGCATCCCAGATGGCTGTAACATGTTTTGGTTACCTTCACATTGACTTTGTTGTGGCTGCATCCCAGATGGCTGTAACATGTTTTGGTTACCTTTGCATTGACTTTATTGTGGCTGCATCCCAGATGGCTGTAACATGTTTTGGTTACTTTCGCATTGACTTTATTGTGGCTGCATCCCAGATGGCTGTAACATGTTTTGGTTTTGCTTTTTGTTTTTGTACTGATCCTTTTTTTCAAATATTTTCCAAGTAGTTGTACACTTTAGTGTCGTATTTTGTATTTATTATTTAGTTTAAATAAATTGGCTTGCATTTTAAAACACAGGATTTCGCTTTGTCATTATAGGGTATTGTGTAAAGAAATCTATTTGAATATACATGTATTTGACTTTAAATAAAAGTCCATAACAACAAAATGTGGAGACAGTGAAGGGGTGTGCACTGCATTAACGTCAGCTCGCAAAACAAGTGGACATCATCATCATCATCATCAATTGGATTAAAAAGACCTGGAGATGAATCCCTAAAAGCCCAGGCCTATCCATGTCATCGCAGGTTGCCAAGGCACATGGGACCGGGAAATACATTTTCCTTGGTCCTGATTAACCTGAACGTCCACCTGCCCTCAACCTGCTAGAGGAAGACTTCTTAAAAGTTGGACCTTAATGGTCTACAGAGTCATGTAGAGCCTTGATGGAGGGCAGGAGGCAACTAATTACCCTTTCCGAAGCTCAACTAATGTGTTGCAGTTTACCTCAGCAGGGGGCAAACTCCAAAATAATTGAGAATGTGAGAATGGGCAGGGTTGGTACAAGACAGACTGGGAGGTTGTTTTTTTGCTTTTCTGTTGGTATACGTTGGAAATATGGTGTGCCATTTTTGTGATCTCTGTAATGTTTCCACCTACCTAGGATTGTGGGAGCCGATGGACCCTAGGAATATTACCAATTTGAACAAAACTGAAGTGAATCACCTGTGTTGCCTTGGTAAAGTACCAGGTGGTTTGAATGCACAAGGCTGCTAACACGATTCACGCCATCAGAGACTAGAACAACCAGGATCAACTTCAAACTCGAGTAGCTTTACAGATGCATTGTTCGAGGTGCCAGTGAATAGTGGGGACAGGCACTTGAATTTGAATTGAAAACAGACAGTAATATTTCTCCAGTGATAAATGAAATATGTCTGTGAAAAGAGGGATGAGTGTCAAAGTGTGCTTGGAAGACAGATGTTACTGAGCAACTTTAGCCTTTAAATTCCTCCATTGCACCTCTATCTTTCCGCTCTGCTCCTCTTTTGAACTCACGCTTTCCGAGACGTCTCCCACTCAAAAGGCAGTCGATGTGCTTGGCCTTATCTTTACTACACAATGTTGTTGACAAATGTCACTGGAGATGCCCTCCAGCTCCGTTTCCTTCCTCTGCCTCCTAACCCTACCCACTGGACGGTCACGTCACAGCCTTTGTACTCTCTTCTATCAAATCATGTTTCAAAATCCTTCACACTTTTGACTCTTTTGCATCTCTGACCCTTCTCACCCCCCGTCCACGTCCCATGACTCACACGGTCACCTTTCCGTCCAAACAGCATGGCCCTTCCCTACTGCTCTGTGACAAAGTGACTCACCAGAAGGTCAAAGAACATAGTCGCGGACCGCCGAGCAGAAATGGACAAAAAGAGACCTGGTATGAGTGTCTGTTTACTCATACCTTGCTATCTTCTCTTCTCTGCCCCAGCCACTGACAACGGGAAAACATTTTCCACCCTCGCCTCTCTCCTCATAGTCCTATG